>JAFEMH010002926.1:0-301298 GCA_022495995.1 Adenophora triphylla var. japonica | reverse complement strand
TTTTAGTAACCATTGTTATAGGGGAGGAAGTATATGAGAAGGAAAAATCATGTTCTCCATACCGATGAGTCATACCTCTATTGAAGTTAACATCTTCTTTTCACTAATCTTGTCATATTTTTGCTTTTTGGTCCCAGCTTTAAGTCCTTGCCAGGGAAGGCTATTGCAAAAAGAAGGGTATGCGTAAATTAAGACTGGTATAAATTATTACTCACTCAGCACTAAGTACTGATTACAAAGCAAAAACAATCACCACATGAGGCTGGGATCTTCTCTGCTCACCTTCCTCTTATGAAGTACATAAGAACGTAACCAAGAGATTCTAGGTCATCACGTCTGCTTTGTTCTGGCAAAATAGCTTTTCATAAGTAAATGGAAAAAAATATAGGAATCTTTATCTGTAACAACTTATCCCCAATGATGAATTGAACACGAAACCACTCACCAACTCCAAGGTGTGTATTGACACTTGCATAACGAGCCGTGCCTGTGAGGTTTTTGTTTTCCCTGAACATAAATACAGACTCGGGATAAGTAACAAAAATGAAGTTCATAGCTCTGAGATTATGAAATTTTATTAATGTTGAACCAACTGGAAGCTTCATAAGCAATATTTGGCACCACTAAATTATAATAAAAATCTCACTAGCTTAGAGCTCGGCATCCATACGATATCAAATTATTACCGAACTTAAATTTTCATGTCCTGATGGACATTTACCAAATGCAGTCATGAAAAACTAGAGACAAAAATGAAGAAAACGGAACATGGGTTTTGAATAAATGAAGTAAGATGAATGTGGCGGAGATGCGTATGCTACGAGGGATGTGTGGGCATACAAGAAAAGATCGGTTGAGGAATTAGGTGATCAGGGGTAAAGTAGGAGTTGCACCCATTGAAAATAAAATGAGGGAAAATCGTCTAAGGTGGCTTGGTCATGTGAGACGGAAATCGAGTGATACGCCGATTAGAAGGCCTGAAGAGTGTAGAAGTGATGAAATGGTGAGGGGTAGGGGAAGACCCAAACAAACTTGGATAAGGGTGATTGAAAACGATATGGGTGTACTTGGATTTGATGAAAATATGGCGTTGGAGGCCGGAGTGGAGGGCAAAATTTCATTTGGGTGATGGAGGTTGATTTTTTTTTTTTCATTTCCCCTATATATTATATATTTATTCTTTTTATTATCACTAATTTTTTTTCTTCTCTTCTTGACATTTACTAATTTTATTCCCACCTATTTTTTCTTTCACGATGACAGTTGAGGATTCATGTTAGTCGACCCCAAATTATTTTTGAGACTAAGGCTTTGTTGTTGTTGTTGTTGTACAAAAGGAAGATACGCTTATTAGGAAAACAAGCTATTACCTGTATGGTATGTGTTTATGAGTTTGAAGATCTCGATACTTCTTTGCAAGACCAAAATCAATTACATATACCTGGATTGCACAGATAAACCAAACATTCAAGAACCTCAATATTCAATATAAGACTGGGGGAGGGGGGACAAGTACAACCACATTCCATATATATGCATAGTGTAAACATCTTAGATTATAGTCAAGAAAAACTATAAATGCTAGTTACAAGAGGATGTACAATGAAAATAAAAGGTAGCATGTCCGATTCTGTACAGTATTTCACAGCTAAATGAAACTTGCCATAGATAAAAACATCAACCCCACAGCACTCACTTGAATGGGCTTATAAAAAATATGTGGATAATAAATAACCACTAAGCCATGCACTTTTACTGATCCATAATCTCTCATAATTTTTAAATAAAAACATGTTCTGTTTTATTTTCTTCAGATACTTTATAACAGATAATATCCACCCGCTAGACATGGCGTCGCTTGTCGAAATGGCTATATAACCCGTTTTCAAGAAACTGTCTGCAGTTAATATATGTCATGTATACACCTATTTTTTCGACATAGATTTTCACATTAATTTGTGTGGTTATCAGATACAAAGCTTCAATCGTTAGCAGTTTAAGAAATTTTTAAATTCAATCAACCACAAAGCTAAGAGAAAAAACTAACACTACCAAAGCCTCCAAAATAATTTCACCAACTTCTTGACAAAGCTGCATCAGTCAATCAGAGATATTCCTAGTGCCTAATTTCCAAAATGAGAAAACATAAATCCTATATACAACTTACGATAGAGAAAGAAGTCAAGCAGCATTACAAGATATAATTCCATTAACTTCCATCATTATGCAGTTTGTGTGCTAAGCCATCATCACTATTGGGCATAATTTGCACAGTCCATTTATTGATATATTAATTTCCAAGCATAAACATACTTGCGTGACTTGCACAATATTGACAGTTAGAATACTCATGCAATGCCATTATAAGGACATCAGCTGGACTTTCCTCAATGATCAAAGATAGTGGATTTATAGAGCATCAAGCGTTCACAGGATCCAAACATCCATTTTCATAGACAGAAAACAAGATAGTCAATAAATGTGGCAGATGCATGTAATACGAATTGCGGCATGATGAGTAATACATAAACTGGGCAATCATAAATCACCTGATTAGCTTTGCGCCCTAGGCCCATAAGGAAATTGTCGGGCTTTATATCCCGGTGAAGAAAACCCCTCGAGTGCATGTATTCAACTCTATTAATCTGCAAAAAAAGTAAAAAAATATCAAAATCATTTGGAAGCTAAAGGCATGTCATTTCAAGGAAATGCAATACTTGTACACACTTACCAGTTGGTCTGCGAGCATTAATACTGTCTTCAAAGTGAACTTTCTATTGCAATAGTTAAACAGATCTTCCAGACTTGGTCCAAGAAGGTCAATAACCATGATATTGTACTCACCCTCAACTCCGAACCACTTAAGACTAGGTATCCCCGCTTCAAAAGAATAGAATAAAACTATCAGATCTATTTGCAAGAATAAAAAGTGTCCTATGATAATTCAAGATACCATCCAATTCCATCATCAACAAAGTGCTCTGGTTGACAATACTTTATTATCTTTCTGGTTTGATCTGAGATACAATTTCAACTTGAATACACAAAACAGGAGAACGAGGAATGTTCTCCTGGATAAAGTTCATGAAGAAACTAGAAAGTGCATCTAAAGTATAGTATAATATATGACAGCATTTATGACTTCTACATTTATTAGTTTTTTGATATTTTTAACCCAAAAAAAAAAAATTAAGGATAATTTTTTTTAAAAAAAATCTGGCTCACTTTTAGTGCAATAAGCCTATACACATGAGCCACAGAGAGCATGATATACTGTTAAACTGACTTAACCTAAAAGGAGTTTGATGATGCTTCAGGCAAGCATAAAAACAAGGATACGAGTCTCATTAAAAATACCTTGTTTAACTCCTTACGATTCCTCATGCACCATAAACAATTTACTTTATTTTTCACATACAAACAAACGTGACAGGCAGAGAGAGATAGACATACTTCCTCCTTGCAAAAGCATGTAAATCTTTGATTCATAGTGGAGTTGAGGATGCTTCGTCTTGATAGATTCCTGGTGGTCGAAATAAAAAGACAATCAGTGACAAAGTTCAATTGACAATCCATAGAGGAATTCAGACATCCAATAAGTATATGCAGAATGCAAAATTCCTAACAAGATGGACTCTAATTTTATCTAAACAAACTTTGTTCACAGTGCGGACAGCTACAAGAGTGCAAGATTGTGTATATAAGTAGATAGAAACTGTACATTCCCTAAATGATACATCTTCAGAATTCAGATTGTAGGCAACATTCCAGTACCAAGTTCAAATAACACCTATTTAAATCTAGAAGGAAAATTGAAAATTTATTGCTCTATTTCAATCTCTTATAGGATGAAGAGACAAAAACAATATGATTCCTCTCAAACCACGGGGAAGTAAACTTCGAAATAAAAAACATCGAGGATTCGCTATGGATATACGAGTTTCCTGTCAGGCAGCAGGAATTCCTTTCCAAAGGTAAGGAAATGTACCTTACAAACTCAACCTACAAGAAGTATACACAAGAAAGATGATAGTAGCATTGTTTTGCTTTTGAAGGGTGGAGTGGATGTCAGGTTTTACATAGGCTACTATCAGCAGTCAATCACCAAGTCAAATATGAAGGTCAATATCCTCATAGAACTTAAAAGAAAAACTTCACCAAAAAATAGAATATACATTATTACTTTCAGTAAAGATTCTTCCTCGTGAAAGCTGTTTCAAATTCAGTTCTTATCTTGGCCACTTCAACTCTACACACAACACAAGGTGGTCACCTTTAAGGTAATCAACTAAACAGAATACAAAATTGTTCACCATTACACAGATACTAGCAGATTCAAAATAAATAAGTTAAGCAATCAAGCAACAAATCATAAATTCTGAAGTCATTACACATGAAATAGGAAAATTACCAGCTTGATGGCCACTTCTTCTCCACTTTGAATATTGACACCTGAAAATCATATTATACAATCAATCATATAGCAAAAATCAATAAATTTATGCAAAATAAATGATGTTCAAGTAAATAAGATGAAGATGACATACCTAAATAAAGCTCACCAAAAGACCCACTCCCAATTTTCCTCCCCAGCTTAAACTTCCCCCCAACAACATGATCCATGTTTCCACCCAATTTAGCAACCTCTACTCAGATCTGCATTCTGGCCCACCTCAATTAGGGCTAAAAAGAACCTAATTTTCAGTAAATAATTAACCCTCCTAAATCCAATAAATACCCTCCAAAATTAACAGAAGAACAGATCAAAATCCACCGAATATCAACCCTAAAAATCAATCCCCTTGTCAAATGTCGAGCTTCATCCAACAAAAAATGGCGAAAATTTGGGAAATCAAAATCAAGCGTTTCTTAAACTACATCGCTTTATAATAAGAACCCAGAACGTTCAAGGGGAGGGGAGAGACGATGAAGGTAACCCCAATTCAAGAGCAAGCATAATTTGAGGATGTTTGAACTGGGAAATTGAAAATTACCCACACAATAATATACTGTGTGGTGTGTGTGGGTGAGTGGGGGTGAATTAATTTGTTGAGGAATGAAAATGATTATGTTAATTTCTAAAGAAAACCCAGAAATGTGAAGAAAAATTGGGGGGTGAGGGAGAGAGACAAAAGAGCGAGGATTGTGGAATCAAGAAAGAAAGGGAAAAGGACGAAACGGTTTTTAGAGAAAACAATGGATTGCTGTGTTGCTATGAACACACAAAAGAGAGGACGACATATGTGTGTGTGATTATTATTTTAGTTTTTCTTCTTTTATTACATCCTAGTAAATCCCAAAATTTCTTTGACCCACGTTACAATAAATATAAATATAAGGGCAAAATGACAATTTAGGGCTGAAGTCTACGAGGTATCAGATTGGAGCCTGAACGCGAAATGATTAAAATGTCCTCACTGAATCTCACGTGAATCGCACGTGGTCACTTAACGGCCTTTTTGAACAGAAAACGTCAAAAAGCTTCAAATTGATCAAAATAAGAACGTTGAGCCCTAAATTGACATATTTAAGCACTTCACGCCCAATCCTGCACTCGTATACCTCAGCTATAGATTGTTATTAACCCTAAACATAATAATAAAGCTTCGATTTTCACTATCCATATTTTCTCTTGAGATTTTTAAACATCCGACAATATATTCTTATTCAATTTCACTTTAACCCTAACGACATCAAATAAAATTAATATTCATTAATAAAACTTAATGAAAATTCGTCAACAATTAACGATATTCAAAAAAGTTAAAAGTCGCAAATCGCGTAACGAAGTGAGTTTGAGCTGGAGGAGAGGGCCAAAGGCTATCGCTCGAGCTTGGTAAATGTTGATGACACTTGGCGGCAAATTTGACGTGATTATTGAATATTCGAGTTGTGGTTGATTTAGTGGAAAATCTACCTTTTTGCATGTTGTTAGTTTTCGGCACTCTTAACTTTTGTTAAGTTTAACTAATGAAAAACTAGTTTTGTTAGGTGACGTTAGGGTTACAGTTAAATTGAATGCGTATATATAGTAGCATGGTTAAAACTACTAAAAAAAATACATGAAGGGTTAAATTGGGAAAAATTACTCTTAAAAATAACATACTTTACCCATATACTCCTTACGCTTTCAAATCGAGTGTACACTTATTTCTCTTTTGGCCGTCCCCAAAATGAACTACCAAAAATGGAAAATGTTTTAATATTTTATATTCTCCATACCCCACCCACTCATTAACTCCACTCATTCTCCACCATACAATTTATTCAACCAACCTACTTATTAACTCCACTCATTCTCTCTCTTCATTTTCTACCACACATTTTCATTATCTTAATAGTATTTCTTAATCTGCATGCCCAAAATATTGATACACACTTGGATGGGCCTGAGGAGTATATCAAATAAAACAATGTACTCCTTATTAAAGTACAACGTAATTTTATAAGTTTTTTTTCAAAATGAAAAATGGATTACGTTAACAATCTATAGTATAAAAGAGAGCTCCACTATCTACAGTGGTGTGAACAGTACCAAGCCGCGAATTTTCCATTTTGCCCTCATACATTTGTCCCTTTCCCATTTTGCTCTTAAAAAAAAAAAAAAAAACCGTGTCCTTGAACACGGGCATGTACTAATAGTTAAATAAAACAACACATGTTAACCCACACCTTCCCCAACCCCTCTTGTAGCCCTACCCTCTCCATCCTTCATCACCTTACCCACTCCTCTTACCCCAATCGCGCCTCTACTTCCACCCTCCCCACCTCGCCTCGCCCCACTCTCCTTTTCTCTTCATCTCTCTATCGCGAAAGTGCCCATTCATTACTCCTGCATTTCAAGCCCCCAATTCCATCCAAGTTATATTTTAACTAAAACCCTCTTCTTTCAACCTTATCAATTCAGATTTGTTTCCTTCTATTTCATGAATTTTCAAATTTTGAAATTCCATTGAAAACCCCAAATTAAATTGACCCTCCATTTTTGAATTTTCAGAATTTGAAATTGACCCTCCATTATGAGTAGTTAATTGGGTGAAAACTAGGGGTGTAAATGGTTCGATTTGGTTCGGTATGGACAATTTTAGAGACCAAACCGCTAGTACTCGTTTTGGAAAAATCTCAAACCAAACCGAACCATGAAAAATTTCAAACCGAACCGAACCGAATCACATCGGTTTGGTTCGGTTTGATCTCAAACCGCGATTCCATTAAGCGGTTCAAACCGCGGTCCAAACTGGCGGCCTCAGTGACCGCTGGTCCGAACCACAATAGAATATGCATACCGATCCTTCACAATAGAATATGCAAAAGTGCATCTACGCCAACTTTGATGTATATGACGAAAGGAAGGGTCATTAGTAGGTTGTTCCTAATTGATTAATCACAAGCAGTCATAAGCCAAAAGTGTAGATCTGTACCAAAAGCTGCTATAGAAAGTCCATAGAACTCAAACGTAATTACAACAGGGTATAGTCCATAGAACTCAAAGAGACCAAAGTCAAAGCATTGCCAATTACCACCAAACCCAAATCAAAAAATCCAGACTACAGAAAAGCATGTTTGTATGCAGGTATAGTCCTTCAATTAGCAAGCCAATGAAAAAACACAGCCAACAAAAAACTTGAATTTGATGCAAACTTTTCATACTTGACATTGAATGGAAAACTACAGAGGAAAGAGGGCGAACTTGACAAATCGCAGTATACTAAAGATAAAGATCGAGAAAAAACAAACCTTGAGGCCAATCCGAGAATCAACAAAGCTGCATACCAATCGGCTAGCATTAGGGAAGGCATCTCCAGGCTTCTCCACAACAACGGCGTAAACCTTAACATCATCCTTAGTCAATTGATCCCTGAATCGAAAAACCCACAAATTCAATCACTGAATCAAAATCACACACATAAATTAATCAACAATCACAGAGACAAACGTACCCAGAGATGTAGGTTTGCCGGAGAGGAATTCATCGAGTGACTCGAGACCAGCTTCAATGTGGTAGATCGGAGGAAGAGTCACGAAGGAAGGCGAGCCGTGAGTGAGGACGAGGACGAAGGAAGAGGAAAAGTGAGGTCGGAAAGTCTTCTTCTTCGTCGTCATCATGACATTTAAAACCGGAAATGGCGAGAAAGCGCCGCACTCTGGAATTGGAAAATTGAAAAGAAAGGAAATGGAAAGGGTTTAGAATCTTTAGGTATTTATATTTTGTAATAAGTTGATTAGGTTAGGGTTTGAAAATCAACGGTGGAGATTAAATAAAAAATAATCAACTAATATGACTGCGCTGGCTCAACTCGTGGTTCTGGTTTCTGGCTCAAACTCTGTTCTGGTTCAGGCTCCTGTCTGGCTTCTCATGCTCACCTGCTGATCTCTGGTGGTTCACCAAAATGGTTCAATTTGGTTCGGTTTGGAGGTGTCAGACCGCAAACAAAACCGAACCACATGGTTTATAGATTTTTGGAACTGAGCTGAACCGCGGAGGTATAAAAACCAAACCAAACCACGTGGTTTGGTTCGGTTCGATCTCAAACAGCGGTTTGAACCGAACCGCTAACACCCCTAGTGAAAACCTTAAATGTTTAATTAATTAGTGGTTTTTCTCTTGATGGTTATAAAGGTAGCGGATTGGTGGTGGTTGAATGCTGTGATTGAATGATGGTTGAATGGAAGTAGTTAGTCAATGGGTGGTTTTCAGGTTGAAGAGAGATGATGGAGTTAATGGACAGTTAGTTTTCACATCGACATTTCGTTATAATTTTAACACCTCATTTGTTAAATCACCATTTCGTTAAAAAATATTAACATTGTCGGTCAAAAAAGAAATTGGTAGCATTATTTGAAAACCAATAAAAGAAGTATGTTGCATTTTTTAAACGAATTCGAACGGATTTTTCACGTGTTACGAGGCGCTTCACATTCCATCGCTTCAAGTCGTACAATGATGTCTGAAAGCCGCCTGTAACCCGCTATAACATTTAATGCTTGGAAAGGACGGCATTGGAGACCAACCGAATTTCAGGAATTCTTGTTATCTTGAAGGATATCAAGAAGTTTATTCCACGCCGCCGATTACTATTCTATGCTTTAGTCCCAATATTACTATCTATCTATGTCAAGTATTCCCTACGTCTCGCTCGAAAGGGCAATTTTGCCTCCTAGCACGAAAATTAAGAAATGAATAAGGAAAGTGATGTAAGAAAGAGAAAAAGGTTAAATGTTGTGAGTATGAAAAATTAAATAGGAGAGAGAATGAGTGAGAGGAATAGTTAGGAGAGAGAATGTTGTGAGTGTAAAAGTAAAGTAGGAGAGAGAATGAGTGGGGTAAGAAGAGTATAAAAATAAGAGAATTTTGGTGAGAAACCCTCCGTTTTTCTATAAGTTATAAAAAGTTCACTTTAAAACAAATAGCTTATAGGCTTTAAAACACCAAGTTGATATATTTAAAAACAAGACTTTTTATAATTTACTATAAAAAGTTTCCCCAAAATTTTCTGTAAAAATAATAAAAACTTTTTTTTTTGGGATTGTGCCCTTTTAAATGGGACGCCCAAAAAGTAAAATAGTAATTTTTTTAATAAAAATTACTTACTTATTAATCTATTATTTATATTATATAAAAATATAATTTGGAGTATATTTGTTAAAAAATGGAAAAAATAATAAATTGGATCATAGACTAGTTAACATCACTTACTATCATATTCCAAATGTGCTTACCTGGATAAAGGATACACAGTTGGAGTTGGTAGTCCTAATTTAGACTCATTCAAACTACTAAATTAATTAGTCTTTATTAATCTTAATTTCTCTTTTGCATAATTTATTTGTTAGTATAATAAAAATATTTATGTATATTTACCAATTTTTTCATAGTTTATTATATACTGTATAGCAAAAATATTTATGTATTTTTTCTACTAAAAATTAATATTTTCAAAATGATTATTATATAAAAAATTATTATTCATTTTAGGATTTTAGGATGGAAAGAGTAATATTTTTGCCTGATTTGGTTTGTATAAGTCAACTAGTAAAAGCCCGTGTTCGAGGACACGTGTTTTTTTTTTCGTTTTTTTTTTAAGGGCAAAATGGAAAAAGAACAACTTAGTGAGGACAAAATGAAAAAAAAATCATTTGAAATTATTCATTGTACTGTTCACCCTTGTTGCCATTTATACAATAGATGATTTCTCCAATAAGTTCTTTTGTAACACTAGTTCATAGTACAATGAAGACAGTATTTACTTACTTTCTCCTCCTTCTTTAATATTTTTATTTTGATTTGACACAAAAATTAAAAAAAATGAATATAAAAAGTAAGTAGGAAAGAGAAAATATGTAAAGAATTGTTATTGTGAGTATCACAAATGAGTTTCATTATTCATTTTAATTAATAAAACACTAAAAATTTTAAAATAAAATAAATTTAAAAGAAAAGTAACAACTTTAATTCGAGACATCAAATACAGAGAAAATAGGAATCTTGCCACCAATAAAAACATATAGCTGTGACCATCTTCATTCATGACTTTTATCCATGGCGTGAGCTGATATGGACTTATGTGGCAACAATGTCTCCCCCATTCATGACATTTATCCATGACAAGTTACAAAAATTAGTCTTGCAGATGCCATTGTGGCAAGGAGAGAGAAAGAGTAAATCATGAAAATGGAGCAAATAGGAAGATGACACATGTTTCATCAAAAAACTAATTTTTCAAACAAAAATTGTAATTGTTTTCAACAAAAATTGTAATTAACATACAAAATATAATAAACTTTTTCAAATAATATAAATAAAAATAATTATATTAATAAAATAATTAATTATAATGAAATTTATAATTAATCATTTATATAGTACAATAATTAATAATTATATATAGTAGTAATAAATGTAATATAAATGAGTAAGAAAGAGAAAATATGGTGGGATATAAATAAAAAGTATGAGAGAGAAACTGATGATTTTTACGAATGAAAATAAAATTGCTTAGAAATATTGAATATTGATCACGACTGAAATTAAGTTAGAAACGAAAGGAATGCCATAACTTAATTTTTAAAAGTCATGACTACGACTACGACTACGACTACGGATATGGATGCTCTAAATCCTAGTGCATTGGTCTTGTGTTCCGAGAACAAACGTTGGTACCTAATTTAGTACAGTGAATTGGGAAAGGAATGACAGGATTAAATTCGGTGAAACTGAAATACATACAAATATACTACCTCCGTCCCAATCTAAATGTCCAAAAATGTGCTTGCCTGAATTTAAGGGTGAAAGTTGGCGCAGAAAAGAGAGAGAGAAAGTGAGGTAGGAAAAGAGAAAAAGTTTAAATGTTGTGAGCATTTAAAAATTAAATAGGAGAGAGAATGAGTGAGAGGAATAGTTAGGAGAGAGAATCGCGTGAGTGTAAAAGTAAAGTATATAGAGAGAATGAGTGGGTTGAATAGTGAAAAAAACTTTCCTTTTTTTGGAAATGGGACATTTTGCAACTTTTCCAGCAGAAACTGGAAAGACGGACATTTAGATTGGGACGGTTTTAGTACAATATTAAATCAATATTAGCTACTGATTGAAAAAGCGAAAAGATGTGAAAGAATCGGACCAGTCCACAGAAGCGGTGTAGGATCCCTATATATATTACTAGAATAGAATAAGCTCGTGTTCGAGGATACGTTAATTTTTTTTTTTTAATTAAGCCCGTATTCGATGACACGTTTTTTTTTAATTTAATTTTTTTTAAGGGCAAAATGGAAAAGAGACAAATTAGTGAGGGCAAAATGGAAATTTCGACACTTGGTACTTTTCAAACAACTGTAGCACCCAGGTCTAATTTATACTATAAATTATGTCTCATAATAAATAATAATATGTATTACATTTTCTTTTGGTCCATCTGAAAAAATAATTGTCTCATTTTTGTATACATAAATTATTTTAACACAATTTTACAATAATAAAATAAATAGATACTCCCTCCGTCCCGCTAATATCCGCACTAACACTGTTTGCGCGGGAATTAAGGAATATTATATTTTAATAAAATGTTGTGAGTGTAAAAGTAAAGTAGGAGAGAAAATGAGTGGAGGGTGTAATAAATTATAATGGTGTTGTGAGTATTAAAATAATGTAGGAGAGAGAATGAGTGGGGTTGGGTGAATATTTTATTAATATAAAGTTTCCTTTTTGGGAGTGTGCGGATATTAGCGGGACGCCCAAAAAAAGGAAAGTGTGCGGATATTAGCGGGACGGAGGGAGTACATTATTTGTTAACAAATTTATAGTATGATTGACTCAAACTGTAAAACTTAATAGGAGTATATGCATAATATAATGAGCATATTCTAAGAATATGGCTTTACTTAATCTATAAGTGCATTAGTGGAAGATTGCCAATTTTCTAAAGTGCAGCTTTAATTAATTAAATCAGTTTTCAACTTTTCATGCCTATAATTGACCGACCATATTTACTTTTTTTAAAGAATAAATAAAATATTGCCTCCTTCCAAAATAATTGTTTCACTTTTTTTTTTTTTTTGTCATTATCACGAAGGTAATATGAGCAAAATTTTAGGCTAATAAAAAATTATTCAAATGAAAATTTATAACTTGTTATCAATACAGCCATTTTGATATTAATCATTTGTTGGTCAGATTCATTTAAATTGAAATTTTGAACCTATTAGTAGGAATACCAATTTTAGGTGATGTCCAAGTTACATTTGGAGAGATATTTGTTCGTTTCAAAACATGGTCAAACGAAGTCTATAATATGAGATTGAAGGTGGTGGAAGAATAAATGTACGGACTGAAAGCTTGGATCTTTTTCGGATTATATTTACAATAAATTTCAAACTCATATACAATCACATTTGTTCTCGTCAGGGGGGACATTTTTTATTTGAATTGTATTTTCAAATATAGGAATAAGCCTCTAGATAATGTGGAGAGTCTTTTTATCAATTTTTGTTTATGCAATTCATATAAAAATTTATTCAATTGTGCAGTCAAATAATACAACAGCTCGAGCTCAAAATCCGCGTCTACTCTAATCATCATTAACCTTTTACTTTGGCTGTGGACTTGATCATCACATAGTAGATAATAGGAAAAGTTTATTGGGTGATTTATTTAATTTATTCCAAATTATCAGCTTGCATGGCCGGCCGGCATAATCAAGACACAGAGAGTAAGCTAATCTACTAGCTGACAACCATATACACCTCAGATTAATTGCTACTGATTTTTCCATATTTTTAAGGATTGATTTTTTCCATATTTCATTCATTTAAGGATGTTGTTGTATGTTTCATTTAGTTGTTGTATTACCTCTCTTCCGTAATATCTGTCGCACTTCCCATTTTGATTCGTAATTCCATTATAATCCGTACATAAGTTTCACGTTTCTAAATAAAGAAAATGATTTGGTGCAATTTTATCATATTACAAGTAGTTTACAAATTAGTAAAATACATTTTTTAGAAACGTTAACAAGTCAACTGTAACAATTATTCTCGAGGCGGATGGATATAATTATCCTATATTTCCACTCTCTCATAATAAATATAATATCATATTTTTCGGTTCGGCGTGTATTATGAAAGTAGATGTTGCGTTTCTAAATAATAACTTCTAAATAATAACGTACCTTTGATACAATTTTTCATTATACAAGTAATATATAAATAAATTAAATACAATTTTTATAATATTTGCTAAATTAACTGCGACACTCGGGAATGAATGAGTAGTAGAAATTAAAATGATATTATCTAGTACTGGAATGAGACAACATCAATACAATATACTCCGTTTGAAAATACACAAATTTCCATTTTGGATGTCCCTTTTTAAAAAATGTCTCCTAACATAGATTTTGTAATATTTTTTTATTCGTGATACTCGCTCGTTATACTTACAATAACTATCCACTACCTATTCTCTACCCCACTTTCTCTCTCCTACCTCGGTTAGACTGCATGCTTGATTCAGGTCTAGCTGGTTGATCTCGAGATAGATGACTCAAATATTAGATGAGTTATGACAACATTAAAAGACAATATATCTCTCCCAACATGAAGCAAGAATTCAACAAAATTATGGAACTGCGTAACAATGTATTTTCTCTTTTGTACATTAACGACTAGAATTATTTTGGAATATGGGAGAAAAGAATAATATCATATCAAGAAAGGCCTCTTTGTTCAATAATGATGGCAAAGCCAAAAAAAAAAAAAAAAAAAAAAAAAAAAAAGAAAGACGCTTCGTCTGTGCTCCGGGCTGGCTCCAAAACCAGGCCTTTAATATCAGATTTGAAGCCTCATGTTAAACTAGACTAACCAAAACAGCAGACGGAGGGTGTGGGCCACCACCATAGTATATGTATTCACCCAAGAAGTCGTTTAATTGCGAATAATGCAATGTGCAGGAGCACATTGTTCATCAGATATAATGAAAGAAGATGAAAAGAAGAGTTGTTAGAGGGACTTATTGTGCTTTCCGGATGCTTGGGGTGGCAAGAGATTCAAAAAGCTCCCTTGCGACGATGATTCATCATTGGGTGTATCTGATGCCGCTTCTGTTTCATCCTCTGAGGGAAAGAGAGGAAAAAAAAAACAACAAAAAGAATTTTAAAATGCAATAAAATAAATGCGTAAAATATATCTCAACATGTTTGAAGAATTAAAATCAGAAAATTGGATAAACCTACCAAAGAGCGATTTTATTGTTGGTCTCTTTGACTTGGTGTTTTTCTTCTTCAACTCAGCTGCAAACAATGATCAACACTTTTTTGGTAAGTAGGATGGAGCAACACTGTATCACCAAGGCATAAAATTAACAAAGATATAATCCCTTCATCCCTAAATGAGTGTGAACCTTTAAGGGAGTTACTAAATTCACCTCTTCTAACAAATACTACCTACGCCCCAAAAAGATAGTCACATTTGGTTTTTGATGGTCAACACAAGTGAAATTTGACGAAACATTAATGTCAATCTAATCATCCTATAATCCAAATGGGACTATCTTTCCGGACGGAGGGAGTATTAATCAATTTCCAATGTGAATTTGCAATATATAAGCATATGAGGCGGATAGTAAGGGTACTTATGTAGGAGTATATGCTACGGAGTAAATAAATTGCCAAGAAAAATAATCAACTTTGTACTTCTGTGTGTGTGTGAAAGATAGAAAAAGGGAGGGAGAGAGAGAGAGACCCATTCCGGGAACTTGATAGTCATTGTCGATTTCAAAGTTCTTGTATGTGTACCCAACAAAGTTAATATCCTTGGATGACAGCATCTGCAGATGAAATGAACAAGAAGTAAACATTAAGACAGCAAAGTTTACCACTCAAAAAGGTTTCTAAAGTAAACAAAATAGTGTTCATATATTACGCTTCTCCATGGACCACTTTTTTGATGACGTGTTACTTTGGTGTTCCGTCTGGAGGATTCAAAGTACCAAGGAAAATAAAATAGACTGAGAAATAAGCAGTGCCAGAAAAGGAATCAGAATGAACAAACTCAAGGATACAGACCTCTTCAAACTTTTCGAAGTTTTGGGTATCCAACTCATCATTAACTTCAGGTATGAATGCAGCTTCCATTTGATATATTCTATCCCAATCAACACCTTGAAACCAGGGATGAACCTAAAATATATATTAAAAAAATGGAAAGAATCATATTTTGGAAAAAAAAATTAAAAAAAATGGATCTGCTAACTGACTATATCTGGAACTCACAACCGGAATAAATCCCAGAACATATAATAGGACACACCATACAACACCTTTATTTCATCTGCGCCTTTTGAGCCCAGCCTTTGGTTGACATTACAAAGTAGTTTGCTGGTAAGGTCTTTCGCGTCTGATGAAAGTTTTGCCTCTTCGGGAAACTTCAAATGTGTTCTCCAGTTTACAATCTGCATGCATCCAGAATGCATCTCTTAGATCACATAGTTTTGTGTTCTTTTTTTTTTGGTTTATGTGTGTGTATTCTCCATCTGGTTTTCTTTTATACATTTTATATCCATAATTGCATTGTTTGATACTCCGTATATAATAGCATCTTACCTTTCTACACGTTGACATTGGATCATCGGAATAGAAAGGAGGATAACCCACAAGCATTTCAAACATAATGGCACCAAGAGACCACCTGAAGAAGTTTGCAACAAGCAAATGCTAAATAAATATTAAACATTGATTAAGGAACATTTCCATGCAAAATATAGGCATCATGAAGCAAACACAACAAACATCTTCCTTAATATTATTAAGAAATAAAATATGAAACAAGATTTGACATGAGAATTCCATGTATGGTAATAACAAACATCTTCCTTAATATTATTAAGAAATAAAATATGAAACAAGATTTGGCATGAGAATTCCATGTATGGTAATATAATAAAATTGACTTGTTTCTAAAGGACATCTTTTTATCAGATTCGTTAAGACCCCATAAATAAATGTAGAAGGAGAAGGACTACAAACCAATCACATTCCAATGAATAACCTTTCTTCAAGAGAACTTCTGGAGCAATATAGTCAGGAGTACCAACTGTTGAGTAAGCCTACAATGTACCAATATGAGAAGTTAAAAAAGGTGACCTGCAGTCAACATCTGCTCTGCGAAATATAAAGAGAGAGATAGCTAAGCTGCAAAAAAAAGGCTGCATATGCTAATGGAAAGATTGGGTGCACGGTGCATAGTTCATATCACGAACAATATGATGTAAATCCATGATTACTCCGCCTCGATCATCCCCCCCTCCACTAGGTTTGGACTAACTGAATCAAATTATCTTCATCGAATAACAATGATCAATAAATATAAAAAGTCTAAACGTAGGAAACTTACAAGTGTTCTCCTGTTTTTCTGCCAATGCTGCAGTTGCTCTTGCTGTGTGCGTTTAGGAGCCCCAGAACGTTCATCATTATTTGAAGTTCCATTTAAGTTGTCACCCACTGAGAAATCCTTTCTTCCAGTTTACTACAGTCTAAAGGTTTACACAATCCAAAAATCTGATAATCTCAAATGACCATGTCTATCAAGTAGTAAGTTGTCAGGCTTAATGTCTCTGCAGGAAACATTATGTAGGAGAGTCAAAATCTGAAGATTCTAACAAAACGGACTTCTTGAAGCATATTGGAAATATAAATGCATCGAAAATGGCATACAACACCTGTGTATATAATTATGATTGTGGATAGATTCAATAGCCAAAACTGTTTCTGCAACATAAAATCTGGCTTCATCTTCAGTCAAGATATCCTTTCTCATAAGTAGAGTCATCATGTCTCCACCAGGTAGATACTCCATTATAAGATATAAAAATTCATCATCTTGGAAAGAGCAATAAAGTTTGACAATGCAATTGCTATCCACCTCTGCAAGCAGATTCCTCTCAGCTTTCACATGCTCAACCTGAAACAAATTTATAATTTAAGTGTATGAAGCAAAAGAAAAAATACAATGTATCACTGGGAATATTAAATCAGAATACCTGGCCTCTACGAAGCATTTCAGACTTCTTAAGCTTTTTCATTGCATATACTTGGCCTGTTGTCTTTTCCCTGCAGACTCGTACCTATACCATGTGCAACCATTACACTTTGTTTCAACTGAGCACAAAAAATATATAAAAAACGACAGTAACATTGACTTGAAGTCAGAGATTCAAAATTTCCGAACTTAAAACATTTTCCCAGTTATCATTCTACTCTGATTTAGAAAATGATAGAACGAACTGACCCAACTATAGAACCCACCCTTTACACAAATTCAAATTCAATCAGAGCAACGTCATGAAAAGTAGTTATCCCTATGCAATTCTAATAAGTGTTATTGATTCACTATTAGGAATACTATCAATAACAATTTTTAGAATTTGCATAGGGATAATTAGGTTTTAATAAAATTATGGTCAAAGTTCGATTGAGTTGACCATTGAAAGTCAAAGTGAGACAAACTTTCAGGGACGGAGGGAATATAATTAAGCTAGTAACACGTAATGTGATAGATTCACAAGCATTCAACACCATTAGAACAGAGTCCATGGTCCCACGAACCTTCGTCAAGATCATAGTTATAAATCCCGTGCTCCGTACCGGTCCGTCCCGGCATGGCACGTCCCGGTCCCTGGAAAACGGTGCGAAACAGGTTGTATACCGTCCTGGCCTAAAAACCGCTCTGTACCGGACCGAACCGCCCCGAACCGGCCGAGATGGATATCCCTGGGACACAATTTTTTTAGAACGAAAAAAATCAATTTTTTTTTATGTCATTTTAACAATCGTAAAATCCATGAAAAGAATGAAAAAAAATCAATTTTTTTCTCCGTAAATCCATGAAAATTGAAAATAATGAAAAAAAATCATTTTTTTTTTCATTTCTTTCTTAAAATTACTATTACTTGGTGTAAAAACATGGTAATAGCTAACATTCTTATAGTTTAATCATTAATGAGTTACTTTGTACCAGAAAAAGTGTTATGTTTTTGTTAACATATATTAGGGATATAATTAGTGAAAAAATATAGAAAAAGTGCGGTAAACCCGGTACGGTGCACCGGTGCATTCCGGTACCGGTACGTCCCGTCCCAATGGCAAAACCGGTGCGCTAACCGGGACGATATTTATAACTATGGTCAAGATGTTCAAGTCCCTCGCAAAGCTCACTCTATGCTCTAGCTATACTTTGAAGTCTGAACGCTATACTCCCTCCGTCCCACCTCACTTGACACCCAAGAGGTGGGCACAAGAACTAAGAAAAAAAAAATAAAATAAAAAAATATGTGGTAGAAAATGAAGAGAGAGAATGAGTGGGGTAAATAGTAATGTTGGTTGAATAAATTGAGTGATGGAAAATGAAAAGAGAGAATGAGTGGTGGGGTAGAGTGAATATAAAATTATAAAAAGTAGGCAATTTTGGGAAGTGTCAAGTGACGGACTCGACCAAATGGAAATAAGTGTCAAGTGAGCTGGGACGGAGGAGTATGTGGCAGAAACAGTAATTATGTCATGAACATGACATTTCCAAGATCTTCATAATTTCCTAGTTATGAATGACATGGATTCCCTTTCAAAGGAAGCAGAAAATGGAGGTAACAAATTTAAGTACCAGCACTTAGAACATTAAGAAAAGACCCTCGGTTTCCCGTGCCATAGTACCTGTTCGAGGTCCTTATGTTATCTTAGCTTTACCGCCATATATAAAGGATTATGTAAAGGTCTGATGTCATAGTACCCTCCTGTGATAAGGGTCATTTATTGACACGAAACTTTATGGTGCGCTATTACTATTAGCCATGTCATTCTAACCAAATCCCCAAGGTTACATCATGAAATGCATTTGCTGTGATGCTCTGACTCTTTGGTTTACTCCACCTGACCCGTGCCAACACAACTTGGGTACGAGTGTGACACGGGTACGGGTTAAAACAAAGAGTCCGAGCATCACATCACAGCATTTGCTGCACATTTAAGGGACTACATTTATGCACCTGAAATGAGGAAAATGGAACATTTGTACACTACATAGTCTTAGGGGACTCTACTTATATATGAAAGAGGAAAATTGGACTATGAAAGTGAGATAGAGCCAGCACAAAAACATCATTTTAGAAGATCTAACAACTGTAATGATTCATTGACCCTTACCATCTTCTTTTCCCTCGATGTTCCCTTACAAAAAATTGCAGCTCAATACCCATACGTAGTACATAATGCATATTGATGAGATGTAGAAGTTCTAAATATTTTATTTTTCTAAAAAAAAAACCTTGTTTTCAAAAATCAGCAAAACAATCAAAATATTGTGCTCACCTCACCAAATGCCCCCTTTCCAATCATTGTCAGCAACTCAAAATCATCAGCTCCCATTTTGTGCCTCTGAAGGCGCATGTACTCAGTTTCCTTCTTCTCTAAGAATTTCAACAGGTTGTTCTGATCTTCCTCTGAGACATCAGCGTCTGCCAGCTTCTTCTCTAGCAAGTTTCGCCTTATTTTTTTTCATGACATAATTCATCTCAGACATATAACTATTGTCTATACCAAATGAACTGAAGAATGAGACTGAAAAAAAGTAACTATTTAATTTATTACAGAAGCTGCTTCTAGTGAAGCAAGTTGTTTCAGACTTGGTTGATTTATGTAGAACATAAACTTGCTCATTGGAAATGTTGATGACAAGCATCATTTTTCCTTTCTGTATCAAAAATAGTATATATTAACCTTAAAAGCCGGAAGGAAAAATATGCATTTCCAATCAGAATACCTAACCCTTTCCCTAGGTTGCAACTTAAAAAAGATAGACATAGAGAGTAAACATGAGAAACACATATAAACTTGGCCATCTATACAGTAACATATAGGCTATATGCCTATAGCTACGCATAACTTACGAATAAACTTATCCCACATTTAAGATTCCAACTGTATTCTTAAATTCATTGTGACCCTCTCAGCGTCTTGTAACATTCACCAGTGTACCATAGATACGCATAAAATATTTCTATTCCAAAATTAAACTTTTATGCTTCTTACAAAAATCATTGAACCAAACAGATTAATGGATAATAAACACGCACTATTTTAAGAAACTTAGTTCATAATATGTAGATACAACTGTTGTCAATGTCTTAATGACAACCTGAACCAATGAGACAACCCATGCACATAACAAGAACGCAATTCTACCGAAGAAATAGGCGCTCTTGACCTTCAATATCCACGAAAATAAATAAATTAAGTGAAATATAATTTTAGCATTAGAAAGACATACCGCTCCCTCCTCTCCTGCAAATTCTTCATCTGCTCCTTGTAATGGTTCTCAATATACTGCTTTGCAGCAGCAACCTTCTGCTTGGTGATGTTGGAGGCTTCATCAGCGGAAAGTGATTTAGAATTAGAATCTTCTCTGTTAGAGCCACCCATTGAATCCTTGTTCCTGGTAGATGATGATGATGACCTTAAACGATCTCTCGGTTGAAATTTCTGTAGCCAACTACGTGCAGAATCCATCAATTTTCCCTCAACACAGGGGGAATAGAATCACCGACCCACAATCATTGATCCCTCCACAATATCAACACATTCTAATCATTTCCAATCATAAACTGAATACTGCAATCAAAATTCAATTTTTTTTTGTTTTTTTAATAAAAATAATTAAAACGAGAATAGAAACCGGTCGGTCAATCATCAATTCATCACACACATTCATAAAATCGACCGATATAAGCAACTAAAAATGCCCAAATTCATCAAAAACTTCAGCATTGCATAAAATTCAATGTAGATCGAAGAAGAGTGCATAATTCATTAAATTTCATATCCAGCGCATCATACATTTGAAATCGTTGATTAAAACACAAACAATCAAATAAAAATGTAGAGGTAAATAGAAGTACCTAGAAATTTTCTGGCGTCGGAGAGAGAAAGAGAACAAGGAAAAAAATGGATTGATCGATCAAGAGGTAACTAAGAAAAATGGTGTTGTATAGAGAATGAATTATATACGTATATGAATTATCGGGGGTTGGGGTTGGGAGTGTGTAAAAATGGAAGAATATTGTCCGCCATTTTCTCTCGCTTTCTCTCTCACCTTTTTTTTTTTCACACCTCCCCCACTTGTATTTATACCTTCTTTTTGGTTTTTAGGCTCTTGTTTTGTAAAAATGTTAAATTGTTTTATAAAATACTTATAATAAGGAGTGTTTGATTAGGAGGCTTACATTCATCATCAGAATTAATAAAATTTATTAAGAGGGCGTTTGATTATAAGATTAGGCATACGAATAATTAAGCCGATTTATTGAAATTAAATCTTAATTCCTCACTAATTATACTGATCTCTTAAAGTATTATTAATCTCTTCTACAATAATCCTCTCATTAATAATACTGCTAATTATTATCCAACAACCAAACGAGCTTGTTCTTAAGTGTCACATTCTTATAAAAATGTGAGAATGTTAGTGTTAATTTATAAAGGTAAAAGTAAAATAAAAAATGAAGTGCAATGTACAATCGACAATCTTTCGTATTTTTGCTTAAAAATTCTTGAAAAACTTACTTTTTACTAATTTTGGAGAGAATGAGTGTATATTTAAAGTACAATAATAAAAATTGTTAATAAACCATGATTAATGCTTAAAACAAAGTACGAAGGGTATTAAATAAAAAAAAAGGTATGAAAATTCTCCCGGAGCACATCCTAGCAATTAAGGTTAAAGGCATTAGCGGCCATAGCTTTCGGCAGGTGAGTTCGAATCTCGACGTAAACCCACAATTTTTTTAATAAATCTCGACCACCGACAAAATAAGATCAGTGCCCATTAATCAAATGGAAAGATGCATGTTCTTAGAATCCTAGCTAAAAGCCATCACTCATTTCCACACTTGATCATAAACTTTTTTGGATGTGACATCACTATTTATGTTTTATTTTCCAAATGGTATTATTATTTATTGTTTAAATTCATTAATTATTGTCCCCCAACATTCACTTTTTCAGGACATCGAAGCTGACTATTTGTGCATGTCCATGAAGACGTGCATGCATGTTCAAAAATGCAATTATTCAATGGTCATTTCAACTTTAGTCGCCCTAAAGGGCTATAATTCGTTTAAAGAAATGAAATTGTATAATAATTATTCCCCCAGTCCCGCTACAAAATACACACTTTTTTTATTGGGCGTTTCATTACAAACTGTACATTTTCTAAAATGGCAAAAAAAAAAGTAGGTCTCCGGAGAAACGCGTTTCTCCATAAGTTATGAAGAAACGTGTTTTTTAATATCCAGAACTACCAAATTGAATATTCAGAAACATACAATTGATCATGTCCAGAAACTATAAAATGAGTATCCAGAAACCTTCAATTGTATATCCAGAAATCATCAAATGAATATCCAGAAACATTCAAAATGAGTATTCAGAAACCTTCAAAATGAATATCCAGAAACTTTAAACTGGCAATCCAAAAATGTGTTAGGTACATATCCAGAAGTATGTGAATGTATATCCAGAAATGTGTTAGGTGCATATCCAGAAATTGCTTATTGAAGATTTCTGAATATCCAGAAACCTTCAAATGTATATCCAGAAACCATCAAATGAATATCCAGAAACATTTTGAAGGTTTCTGGATATTCATTTTGAAGGTTTCTGGATATTAAAATCCGTTTCTCGAGAAACGCGTTTCTCCTTAGATTTTACGTAAAAAAAATTTACTATTTCACCCACTAATTCTCTTTCCTACTTTACTTTTATACTCACAACACCAATCAAATCACTATTTCCTACCTCACTTTCTCTCTCCAATCTCACTTTTTATACTCACAACATTTTCTCTACTAATTTTTTCCTTAATTTCCGTGCAAACAGTAAGTGTGCGAGTTCTACTGAAACGGAGGGAGTATATAATAAGAAAAAAATTTGGTGTAGGACTTGTGTTAGAATTAAGTTCAATCTACTAGATTTGCAGGCAAATCTTTTGTGTGAAATAGGGTTAATTATCAAGTTTGTCACTGATTTATTTATTTTTTTACATATTCGTCATTAAAATATTTATTTTTACGATTTCGTTCTTAATCTAATTACTTAATTTATCATGTCATCATTGCGTCTCATTTTTGTCCAAATTGTTGTTAAATCTGCATATGTAGCACGCTGATATCATAAAAATGCTGAGTTGACACCATACTTTGTCAAAACTTGTTGATTTGAAAATAAAATGGGGTAAACCTATGAAAAATTAAACTATAAGCATTGAAAATTGAAATATGATTTTACAAACATCCCCTTATCCCTTCATTAACACCATATCAGAAAACCAAAAAAAAAAATCTTCTTCTCCGTTTCTCTCTCTATGTTTTGCCGCCGCCCTTCTTTATAAATATGTTTTGCCGCCGCCCTTCATTAAAATATTTATTTTTACGATTTCGTACTTAGCCTAATTACTTAATTTATCATGTCATTCTTGCATCTCATTTTCGTCCAAATTGTTGTTAAATCTGCATATGTAGCACGCTGACATCATAAAAATGCTGAGTTGACACTATACTTTGTCAAAACTTACTGATTTGAAAATAAAATGGGGTAAACCTATGAAAGATAAAACTATAAGAATTGAAAATTGAAATATGATTTTACAAACATCCCCTTATCCCTTCATTAACCTAATACCATAACAGAAACCCCCCCCCCCAAAAAAAAAACTTCTTCTCCGTTTCTCTCTCTATGTTTTGCCGCCCTTCTTCTTTATTATCGTCAACAATGCAATCCCTCACTCCAATCTAAGCCACAACCCATGAGCCACCCTTCTCGCTCCCAACCCACCGATGGCCCAACCTTCCCACGTTACTTTTCCCTCTCTTATCAACCTTCCCACTACCATGGTCGCCTTCTTCTCTCCACACCGTCATTTTTTTTCTTCTCCATCAACATTCAACAAACAATAGTCTTCTACCTTAATCTATATCTCCCTCAACGTCTCTGCCTCTTCTACTCTCTCCTTCTTTTAGATTTAGATCTAGATTTATCTCCCTCCATTTCTCGCTATACTTTGCGAATAGATGCAAACTAATCTTATGCCCTAAAAGTCTCCACCAACAGAGTTGATTAGCGCCGACTATGGTTTCGGCTTCTTTACCATTTTTCGACGACAATGGTTGCTGATTGTGTCCATTTTTTATTTTGATTTTGAATTTATAGGTTTCTTGAATTAAAGATTGATCATGGATCTATTGGGCATTGTATGGGTGCAGATGGGTTGTTGAATTATGAGTTTCATCATCTGATTTTTGAATTTCATGAATGCGGATGGGCGGTAATGGTGGTGAGATGGGCAGAGGCAGTGTTTAGATGGTAGTGATGCAGTTGTTGAATAGTGGTAATGGGTGGTTGAATGGTGGTTGGATGGTGGGGGAGGGGGTTATTTAACTAATTATTATTTATTTTAAAATAAATTGACTAATTATTAAAAAACTTTTAACTTTTACAATAAAATAATAATATAATTACATTTTTATGGTTATAAGTTAAAAAATGTTTATAATATTTTAGGTTTTGGTTAATGAGTTTGTAAGGGAAGAAAATGAGGTGTTTGTAACTTTAACATTTCAATTTTCAAGACTATAATTTGTTATTTTACAATTTCTCTCATTTTATTTATAAATCAACAAATTTTGACCAAGTCAAAAGCCATGTCAGCATTTTTATGATGTCAACGTGCCACATAGGCAGATTTAACGGCAGTTTGGATGGAAATGAGACGGAAGGATAACATGGTAAATTAAGTACTTAGGTTAAGGACGAAATCGTAAAAAGAAATATTTCATTGACGAATAGGTAAAAAGGTCAATAGGTTAGTGATGAACTTGGTACTTAACTCGTGTGAAATAGTGCACGACCACAATGTAAACGTTGATAAAAAGTTTTCGGTCTCCATTGTGACTTATTATCGGATCAAGTGCTAAATATTAGAATTAGAAAATGCGTAAGAAGAAGAGAGAACAACAAATGTGAGTATGGGTTGGACTGAATTGATAATATACTATATTGAAGATTTCACAAATTGGTTTTAAGGTGAAATCTCAGGTTTTAAGATGGTATCAGATGTCTGTAACATGTGAAGGCCCGATCAACTGCCCACGATGTTGCTATGTGCCACAAAGTCCACGTTGTAAGACTTTTGCAAAACCCGGCTACACGTGACGGGACGTGTTAAAGATATTATCCAGAATTGGCAAACCTTGCTTATAACTCAAATCCTTTCTTCTCTCCTTTGGCTTCACAACATCCCTAGCTGATCCTTCCTTATTTCTTTTCAACCATAGCTCACATCGTCTTATACTTCTTGTCTATGTCGATGACATAATTGTCACTGGCCCTTCTGCCTCCTTTCTCCAATCCTTCATTGACAGCTTGGCTACTCGTTTCTCTCTTAAAGACATTGGTCCCCTCTCTTTCTTTCTCGGTATTGAGGTCACACCCAATCCTCATGGTCTTCTCCTAACCCAATCCAAATATATCACTGACATTCTCTCACGTCATAACATGCTATACTCAAAACCCTCTTCCACACCTATGGCCACCTACCCACCTATTTCTGCCACCCCCCGAACACCCATCTGCAACCTTCGAAATACCGTGCAATTATTGGCAGCCTTCAATGCCTATCTCTCACACGCCCTGACATAGCCTTCTCTGTCAATAAGCTAGCACAATATCTTCATCACCCACAAGAATCCCACTGGACTACACTTAAGCGTCTCCTCCGTTATCTCCATGGGACCATTCATATGGGACTCCAACTCTTCAAGAACTCTCCATCCTCTCTTCATGCCTTTTGCGACGCTGATTGGGTCGGTGATAAAGATGACTTCGTCTCTACCACTGGCTTTCTTGTCTATCTTGGTCGCAACCCACTTGCATGGTCCTCCAAGAAACAACGAGCTATTGCTTGCTCCTCCACTGAAGCAGAATTCCGTGCCATCGCTGCTACAACTGCTAAAGTAATTTGGGTCACAAACCTTCTATCTGAACTCGGTATCTCATCTTCTTCACCTCCTGTCATCTACTGTGACAATCTCGGGGCCACCATCTACTCGGCCAACCCAGTTTTTCATTCTAGGATGAAGCACCTTGCTCTAGCCTTTCACTTTGTGCGAGAACAAGTCCAACTTGGCACTCTAAGGGTTCAACATATCTCCAGTACTGATCAACTCGCAGACGTTCTTACAAAACCTCTACCTCATATGTGGTTCACATCATTGATCTCCAAGATCGGACTTACTCTTGGAACGTCCGTCTTGCGGGAGGATGTTAAGCATACCAAGGATCCTCCAAAGAATCCTCCAAAGAATCTGCCTGGAACATGATTTACTTCTCATTATCTTGTTAAAATATTTCAGTTTTTATTTTAGTATATCTTGTATTTAAATTCAAATTATTTGTATATCATTTGTAATAGATTAGGAGATAGTCAAAATCCCATAGAACTCTCTCAAACTTTTGTATAAATACATCACAAGGATCAATAGAAGAATCATTTTTTGCAATTCTTTCAGTCTGGGCAACACAATTTTTTATGTAACTATTGATAGCAACTTTAATTAATTGACTGAAACAATACTATTTTTGATGTAACTATTGAGGCTTCTTTTCAGAGATATTTTGACAATAAAAATCTGACAATAGAACAACTTTAAATAATGGACTGGGCAACACTATTTTTGATATAACTATTGATAGCAACTTTAAATTATTGACTGGAGCAATACTATTTTTGATGTAACTATTGAAGTATCTTTTCAGAAATATTTTTGATAAAGCTAGATCAGACCACACGCAAATGAGCTGATTCTTTAGGCGACCAAAATTTGTCATCAAATACTGATCACCTAAACAAATTAAGGCGACCAGGAGTCATAATAGTCGTCTGGACTCTGTTTGAGGTCACCAATGAACTAGTCACCTAAAACATCTTCAGGTGACAAATATTTTTTGGTCGCATAAAGTTTAGGTAAGGTGACCATATATTTTTGAAGCCAAAAGACTTTGTCACCAATGTGTTTGTCTGGCGATTACTATCTTTGTCGCCAAAATTGTGGTCATCAAAATTCTTCTTTCGGTGATGATTACTCGTGTAAACAGTGTCCAGCCGACAAAGCAGTTGGTCGCCTAAAAACAGTCGCGAGAGAATAACTTCTAGCGACTAGGCTTTGGTTTGGTGAAGCCTAAAGATTGTTTAGGTGACTAAATTTTTTTGGTCTCCTTAGATTGGTTGCCCAAAATACAATTTCTACTAGTGTGTAGACCCTCTAAGGTTGTCCTCAAGGACTCTCGATTGACCTTCTTGATGTAGATGGAGTAGTGGGATAAAAATATCGTCTTCAGGAAAGGCACAGTAGTTGGGCAAGTAAAAGGAAACCTTCTCAAGTTCAATTTCACATTCTCCCAATTACACACTCCAAAAAAGACATTTAAAAAAAAAAAAAAAAAAAAAATGGGAGAGAAAAGATAAGGGTAAATCAAGTCAACCCATTTTAAAATAACAGCTAGTAATAGTTTCTTCATCCTCATTTATTAAAAATAGAGCCATGCACATTGGGCGATTGTTCAGATAAGGAAGTTGAAAAGTACTAGATAAAGTTTAGCGATAATAAACCATGTGCCTCGATGATCCAAAAGGAGAATTACCAAATGCAGAACTCCGCTTGACTGGAGCTGCTGCAGCACTGACAATGGCTTTCTTCTTCGGAACAGTGGCCTGCGAACGAAGCCAAGACTCCACAATTGACAGCAAATTGGAGGAATTCTTCAACTCAGCAACATCCGTTATCTTCTCCATTTTCTTCAATTCCCCATCTACTACGTAAGCAAGATCTGTCGCCCATGTCTCAAGTCCATCGAAAATATGAGTCGTGTATACAATTGTAGCTCCCCTCATCTGCAATAGCATTAAGCAGCAAGGAAAGTTGTTACACAAATATTGAAGGTGCATAGGCAAACAACTGCAGATGTCAACTTTCAAACTTAATTTCCATCCATCTCGGGAAAATATTGCCTTTCTTTTTAAAATAAAACAGCCTAGGATGACGAGTAATAAATTTCATGCATTACGCTAATTTCAACATCTATGGAAGTATAAAAACTATCGAGAAAAAAATTCAAATTTCATAACATAAAAAGTAAAATTTACCCTCCCTAACAAACATCAAAGTGGGACTATCCTTTTGATGGAGGGAGTATATATCAAGTTAGTAATCTATGCCTTTTGAAAAGAAAAAAAAATATATAAGAAATTAAATGGTCCCACAAATTACATCTGATACATCTTATTCAGAATGTGGTAGATATGGTAATTTTTATGTGGAAGATATGGTATAACTTTACAAGGTAGCACTAAAAAATTATCTCCACTTTAGTAAGATAATTAAAAGAATAGCAAGATTGTAGGACATGTCAATCTTTCAAGAAAGAATATGGCACTTCAAGATGAGCACCCACGAGCATTAGTTACAATTTTCTTATTACTTAGCAGCCAACATAATTTTCTGAATGAAAAGAGGAGAGAGAGAGAGACTCGGTACCTCACACTCTTCCTTAAAGAACTCCAGTAAATCCATCCTTGCGACAACATCCAAATCAACAGTAACCTCATCTAGCAGCAGAACCTGAACAATTCACTCGTGGTATTACTAAAGATAACACTCCGGTCGCTTGACTAAAGGGTTCATGTAAATAAATAAAACATTTGCAGGGTTTCTAATAAAAAAACTTAATTTACAGATTAAACTACTTATCCACGTTTAAAGTTCATCGTAATAACGCTCATTTGGAAAGTCTTAATCTGTCAAACAGGAGTACCTAAATGCAATGTGTCAAAACAGAGAGGAGCTTTTAAGAGTAGGTTAACAAGAAAGGTAAAGAAGCAAAACTGTACAAGAAACAGTGATGGAAGATATAAACATTAATGCCTGCTATTTCTTTTCCTTCAGCAAAAATTTTGCAATGCTTTATTCTAGATAAACAATAAAGCCATGCAAACAAGAAAAACTGTCAAACGTATTAACGATATACTCGAATCTCCGGGCGGGAATAAATAAGAAAATAGGGCAAGACAATATAAGAAACTGTATAATTACAAATAAGGCGAGAGAGGTGATTCTGGATCCATATGACCGTATCTTAGAGATCTACAGGATCAAGTAAATCAAACCTCACGCAATCATGCAAACTGATAGTTAACAAGGATATATATATATATCAAAAATTACCTTAAAGGGGTGAAGGAGACCCATGCAGATTTGTACTCTACGTCTCTGACCATCAGAAACCTTGTGCATTCGCCATTGAAGATCAATGTCAAGCAAGTCGATCAACTTCTCTCTTCTAACAGGATCAGTTCCTTCAACTGTACAAGACAAGAACGCAAACATGGGTTAACTATATGCTTCGACTTGATAGCAATATGGGGGAAACCTGCTTACAAAATACTGAGGGAGTCTTCTTTGGACTAAATGGAAAACAAGCATAAATTCAATGTAGAATGAAAGAATTTTTGTATGACGTATAGTTTACTACTGCAGAAACACAAATCTATATGGGGTGGGAAGTTTGGGAACGGGGGAAGTGTAGCACATGAAACTAATTTGTGTAGTTGTGATTGCGTAGTAGGTAAGGCAGGTAAGATTTACCCACCTCCAAAGATCATATGTTCCGCAGAGAAGTCTCCCTGGAGCGGAATCTCTCCCTGAAGTTTGTAACAACACAACGTTAATCGAGAGACATTAAACAAAAGGTGTGGGTATGCATGATACTAAAGGAAACATCCGTGTGATTTAAGAAACCTTGATAAAAAGCAATCCTTAAACCTCTATTGAATACAAATAAAAACAAATAGCCTCTTCTAACACGATATATAGCTGCTTTATTTCAATTAACATGCAAGTTTAGTAAAACCTAGAAACCGGGAACACAATTAAGCAATAGAACAATATGCCATATGAGAGCTGCTAAAATAGCAGGAATGAGTTGAGCATGGTAAAAAATCTTACAGCGGAGCCAACAGTTATATTCCATGATCCGCCCAAATAAGACAAGTCACCGCTGCAAACCAACTGTGTGTCATGGAATGATGAGCTGTTCAACACCCGGACAACGTCTCGCCCACCAACCATATGCTTTCCAGCCAAGATCTTTAACAAAGTGGTCTTACCTGCATAAGAACTGCATGAGTACTTTCTTGGCTGAAAGATTAAAAGGCCGGACAAGACCACATTAAGCTATAACTTATTGTCCCCATTTCTCAATATGACTATTGTTTTGAACAGTCATACGTGCTTGTTCAACCAAGTCATATTATGAAAATAATTTCAGTTCAACTATTTGATAGAATTTACAACATGTGTAAAGAACATTCATAATTTCGGGAAACTCTGCTCCCCTTTCAAAGAAGAAAGATGACACTGGGTAGTTATTGTTCCCGCCATTAAGGTTACGGAGATAATGTTGTCTTTGTCTCTAAACAGCTATCATTTTCTTAATTTACAATCTACCTAAAATGGTATCATTCTTATTAATGTAATTAATGCATGCAATGAGTAGTAGTCCAAGTAAAACCTGCTTAAACCCCACTATTGCCCCCCAAACCAACAATACTTTGTAGAAAAAATCTGGTGGTCCGCGTCATAAACTTCCTGAAAGAAACACTATTTCAGTTTTGAGTTTTCATTACACCTCACCAGTGGTGAAACCACGTTGGAGCGATGGGGGTCACTTGACCCCCCTTGACATTCGAAAAATGTCATTTTAGTACCTTCAAATTTTGGAAAAGGACACTAAAAATATTGATTTTTGTGTATTTCGACCCCCTTTATTTTTGATTAAATTTGAACTATGATATCATTTAACCCCCTTTTATTCCAAAATTCTATATGACAAGTATATTTTTCCCCCAAACAATCTTGACCTCTTCTAAAAAATTATGGCTTGGCGACTGCCATCAACCATATGAATTAGCCACCAGACATACCAAAATAGCATATCCCTTGCTGCAAACTGTTCATTTAAACATATTTGGGGGGGGGGGGGAATAAAATTCCAGAAATGGTTTTCAGTTACTCCTGCTTTTACTGCCCAGTTTGCAGCAGATGATGTGCTGCCGCCAACCAAATATTCCAAATTATCCCACATTCGTGCCCAGTTTCCAGAAATGATTTTCTGGTGCCACTTTTCACTTCATTGTTCGTATCAGAGCAAAGATAAGATAAATTGGTCTTAATACCCTTAAACAATCCAAGAGTTTTATAAGCTTCCAGAGTTTCAATTTGGAGGCTTAAGCATTCTTCTTCTATTTTGGCGTCTGCACCAATGGCGGACCCACGGCCAAGCAAAAGGGGGCAGTTGCCCCCATTGATTTTAAGTTTTTGCTTTTTACTAGGGCAAATATTTTTAAAATTTAGGGGTATTAGAGCAATTTATTCCCCCCCCCCCTTGTGTGAAGAATAAAACGCACTATTTTTTTTATTTTTTTGCCCCCTTTCTCTAATTAAAATAATTTTGCCCTCCTTTAAAAAAAATCTTGGGTCCATCACTGGGTCACTACACAAGATCTCCAAAATTTAAATAGAGACACGTACATGCACACACACAGACATCTCCGTAGCCCTAGTTGCATCAAAACATCAACATGCTTACATTATAGCACCAATTTTTCCAAGACTCCAAATCCAGTCAGCTCTAAATTCAATTTGACTAAATTTAACTCGGCATATATAACATTTTAACTCTTTGGTTTACCCCACCGTACCCATGTCAGACACCCTTATTTTAGTCTTGTTGTTGACAAGGATCAGACGAGGTAAACCAAAAAGTCCGAGCATCATACCATTTTAGAAGCTTAAACATATCTATTCTATTTGACAACACATGATCTCCAAAATTTAAATAGAGACACATACATGCAAACCTCCATAGCCCTAATTGCATCAAAACATCAACATGCATAGCACATATTTTTTCCAGGACTCAAATCCGGTCAGCTCTAAATTCAATTTCAATCACATTCAACCTTCAGCACAGATCACATGCAAACAGAAAATTCGGAAGCATGATTTAAAAAAAAACGCGAAGATTATAAGAAAATGCCGTGAAAAGGAAGTGTAAGTACCGGATCCATTGGCGCCGACCAGGAGGACGCGAGATCCGGGAGACACGTCGAGGTTGAAGTCGACGAAGAGCGGATTCCGGCCGTCGTAACCGAATTGCATGGCGGTGACTTTGATGCTGCTGTTCATCGTCATCTTTCTCCTCGTTGTAGTCGCTGTCGTCGTCGTCGTCTTCTCCTTCTCTATCCGTTACGTCTACTGTACTGTTCTGCGTGGGTTTAAATAGGCTCGGTCTTGTCGTTTTTGAATTAATATGTTAGTTGCGGGCTGACTTGGAAGCATAATGTGCTTACACGTGGTTCTTCCAAATGTCGTCTCGTCTTGCCAGCTAGATTTGCAAGTAGGTGCGGAAATGTAAATGGATCAAACCTGGATTTGGAACCAAATACATATCAACTGAATTTCCACTTAGACTATTAACAACAACAGTTTCATTTCTCCCATTTCATTTAATACTTGATGACGCCACAGCTTTTGGCCTCGGAAGGTGGCTGAAACGCGTCGGCACCTCGGAAGGAACCTGCAAAACAAAGATTAGGGAGTGCGGGGAAGCCCCGCTATAACCCTCGGGCGTAAGAATCAGTCGGTGTATTCTGTATAAACTGTATGGAAGCTCTCTAGAGAGAGAGAGCTGTAGAGAGAGAGTGTTTTGTGTGAAGTGAGGGAATAATGACTTACCTTTGCTTTGGAGGGTTATAGTATATATAGGGTGAGAGAGTGCTAATGTGGCACTTTATGAGGGGTCTCAATGTAAATATTTGGTATGTATATATGGGATATATTTGACTGTATGGGACTGTATAAATGTGTATGTATAAATATACCGAAAAGTCAGGGCTCATCAATAGCCCCCTACTCCAAGTGATGATTATTTATGGTCGAAGCGAGGAGTACGATTTAGGTAGAGGCTGGCTTGAGTATATATTTATGGCTGGAGCTCGGAGCTCGCAAGATTGGCCTGAATCCTGGAGGCAGACGCCTGGGAGATTGAGGTCTAGGGAGAGAAGGTGGCAGCTAGAAGCTGCTTTTATCTCGGTCATTGAGACTGGGAAGTATTGGCACGATCTCATCGGACTACTGGCCTGGATCTCGCGTCACTAGCCCCTGTTCGTCGGAGAGGGGAGAGAAGGTGGCAGCGACAAGCTGCTTTTATCTCGGTCACCTCTCTTGGAGTCACAGAGACTAGGAGGCACAGAGACTAGGAGTCACAGGGACTAGGAGCCATGGAGGCTGGAGTCACGGGGACTAGGAGCCATGGAGGCTGGAGTCATGAAGACTAGGAGTCACAGGGACTAGGAGCCACGGAGGCTGGAGTCACGGGGACTAGGAGCCATGGAGGCTGGAGTCATGGGGACTAGGAGCCATGGAGGCTGGAGTCACGGGGACTAGGAGTCACAGGGACTAGGAGCCACGGAGGCTGTAGTCACGGGGACTAGGAGCCATGGAGGCTGGAGTCACGGGGACTAGGAGCCACGGAGGCTGGGAGCAGCGATCTGCTTATGAACGCCAAAGATGTCCGGAGACTTCCGGATATAGGTGGGAGAGCACCATAAAATAAGCATAGATCCCGGAGGTAGCTTGAATAGAGCTCTCGGAGATTCCCGAGAGTAGATAGAGCGGGCACGTAGCCCGTGGATGAATATCCAATAATAAGAATGAGCGAGCCCCCGAGCTGGTCGTTGAGCTCCAAATATGCATAAACCTGCAGGTAGTTTCAAATATATTTTCCCGAAGGCTTATTGGCGGGTAAATATTTATTAGCTTGTCGGCTTTATAGAATTTTTCTATTATGAGGATATCTGGCTTTGATATTAGTTTGTTGTTTGATCTTTGCCCGTAGGCTTATTGGATATTTGCCCGTAGGCTTATGGTTGGATCTTTGCCCGTAGGCTTATTGGATCTTTGCCCGTAGGCTTATGGTTGGATCTTTGCCCGTAGGCTTATTGGATCTTTGCCCGTAGGCTTATTGGATCTTAATTGCTCGTCTTTTACGCTGTTTTGAGTTTTGGTAATTTTTGAGTACCCTAGTACTTGCATTCTTGCTTTCTCCAGCGTTTTTGACTTGCAACTAACTTTATACTCTCCTTCTGCGGTCAAAAGCTTAGTAGGCACTTTGCCCGCATTTTTTGAGTTTTCCTAACTCTTTATTCAAAATCACTTGGATTTCTCGTGAGAGTCAGCCTTATTCTTCTATGATCGCGTTTGTTTAGCCTTGTGGCAAACTTTGAGGCCTTAACCTCGTTTGTCTGTTTGGCTTTGTTAAACTAGTTTGATCACTCTCATCCATTTACACTTATTCCCAGCCTTGAGTGGTGTAAGTCAAAAGTAGCCAAGGCAAGCATACTTTCATAGGGCATGCAGAAGGTGGCCGTGAGGCTATTGTCCGCGCAACAGAAAGGTAGGAGCATATTTTAGCATAGAGGCCCTTTAACCCCCTGGCATCTGTATCCCCTTATTGGAGGTTCTCACTTATTTGACCCTTTATTCAAAACTCCCTAGGGTTTTTCGTGAGGGTCTCGTGGCGATCTGGTGAACGGGCTTATATGTAGGCCTTTGTCACATACAGGCATGCGAGTAACGGCCCTAACGAGGTCCTTCGCGCAATTAGTGGGTCCGGACTTCAGGTCATTGTCCCCACTAAAGTCCGCAGGCACGGGCATCATGGCCTTTGTACCTACGTTCATCTATATCCACTTCTTTTTGGTGGTGTCACGCGAGCAGGAGAGAGTCCTCCCCGCGATCATAGTACGGATCGTAATGGATCTTTGTACATATATAGGCATGCGGATCCTTAGATCTTTGCGCATCAGTAAGTAGGAGCTCATATGTTTGCTCTTTAACCTACTGGCATCCGCTTGCGGGCATCCACTTTAGCTTTTGAGGCTGGTGGGAATAACTTACGGATTGGCACAATCTTGGGTTTTAACCCTCTCCAATCCATGAGTTTCGCTTTGGTAGTAGGTTGCATGAACTGAGGGTTGCGAGCACGAGCAAGGATATGCAGAATGCCGAGCTGACGAGCTACGGGCTGCCGATCAAGGAGGTCGCCGGTGAGGGGAGAGAAGGTGGCAGCAACGCTGCTTTTATCTCGATCACCCTTTTTGGTTCTGATGGACAGGTAGCGGGCAAGAGCAAGGATAGGCGGGATGCCGAGCTGACGAGCTGCGGGCTGCCGATCAAGGAGGTCGCCGGTGAGGGGAGAGAAGGTGGCAGCAACGCTGCTTTTATCTCGATCACCCTTTTTGGTTCTGATGGACAGGTAGCGGGCAAGAGCAAGGATAGGCGGGATGCCGAGCTGACGAGCTGACAAGCTACGAGCTACCGAGCAAGGTTATGCGGGCAGATGAGCTGTCGGGCTAAGAGCTACCGAGCAAGGTTATGCGGGCAGACGAACTACGAGCTACCGGGCAAGGTTATGCGGGTAGACGAGCTACCGAGCAAGATTATGCGGGTAGACGAGCTACGAGCTACCGAGCAAGATTATGCGGGCAGAATAGCTGACGAGCTACGAGCTACCGAGCAAGATTATGCAGGCAGACGAGCCGTGTGCTGTCGAGCAAGGATCTGCGGGCACGGAAGCAGGGGTCACCAGAGCGTGCAGCGGTCACGGGCACGGAGACTGGGAAGAATGGAAGTCTGGAGTCACGGAGACTTGGATGAGCGGGCATGATTTCGCCGGTGAGGGGAGAGAAGGTGGCAGCAATGCTGCTTTTATCTCGATCACCCTTTTTGCATAAACAAAATTCAGGAACGGAGGTAGTTTTTCTTTTTTCGCCGGATCTCGACCAAATTTCAGGGACGGATCTTTGGCGGAGGGGAAATAATTTTCTGCTTCCTCTGGATTATGAACATGCTTCTATATTTGCATGAACAAAATTCAGGAACTGAGAAGCAGTTTTCTGCTTCCGCCGGATCTCGACCAAATTTCAGGGACGGATTTTTGGCGGAGGGGAAGTAGCTTTTCTTTTTTCGCCGGATCAGGAACGTGGATCTTTGGCTGAGGGGAGAAATGTTAAAAACTTGACGAAGTTTTTAATGGCCGTCAGAGATTTAACGGGAGCGATAGAGGGATCAGCTTGTTGCAGAAGCTTCAATATAGAATTCCATTTTTCCCAAGGGGGACGACGTGGCCCATTTCTTCCCATTCAATTTTTTCAATTTTACGTGGCTAGCAACAATGGAGCTATTTCTCTTTCTTCCTTTTTTATTTTTCCACACAAATTCCTTCTTTTTCTTTCTTTTCCCACTTCCAGCAACTCCTGTTCCCTTTCAATCTCTTCTTCCTCAAAAAACCTCACCCTTTTAATTTCTATGGCTTTTCTTCTTTCTTCTGCTTCTCTCTCTAGCAAAATCAATTTCTCCCAATTCACAATTACTTGGTGTTTTACGAGGCCCCCATTTTCAACTTTTCCGTTGCCAACGATGAGAGAGAAAGAACCAGCTTGGTCCGGCCGGAGTTTCAGCGATCCATGGAGGCAGAAGGCGGCTCAGGTAAAGTCGGGCATCAACGATTTTGTCTGATTTTGTCATCACCGGATCTCTGATGCATCCCCACCGGTCCATTCAGCCCGCTCAATTTTGTTTTTGTGCTCGATCTGGTGGTGTTCGCTTAAGGTAGCTTCGAACTGCGGTCAGGATGGAGATCATCGCGGGCACGGAGGCAGGGTGTCCCCGGTGCGGTCAGCGGGCACGGAGGGTTGACCGAGGTCAATGAATTGCGGCCACGGCAAGGTGTCCTCGGAGCGGGGAGCGAGCACAGAGGGTTGACCGCGGGAAGAGAGAAGGTCGATGGGACGCGGACTGACCTGCGGGCATCGGAGATCGGGCAGTGATCTGGTTCCTCGTTCTGCGATCACGGTTACATATTGCGGCCATGGCAAGGAGGATACAGATTCAGGCCGCGGTCACGAACAGCGACGATTTGCTCGGAGCTTTTGCTGGTATTTGGGCTCTGAGATCGCGAGAAGCGGGCAAGGAGGTGCGGCCACTGAGAGGGGGAGAAAAAGTGGCAGCCGTGCTGCTTTTATCTCGACCACCCTCTTGGGGTTAATGGATTTCTCGGTCTGGACCTGGAGTCACCGGAGTTCGAGCGGATTGGAGCAGTGGCAAGAGGTAGGCTCAATCTGCAATCAAGGATTTCACAGCGGGCACGGAAGCAGGGGCTCTTGGTGCGGGCTTATCAAACAATTTTTTCGGAGGCACCCCAACTGCTCGACCAAATGTCCCAGCGAAATAAACCTGGCCTACCAACACCATGATTTCGGTCTATAGGTAATCTCTTTGTAATTTTACTGCTCAGTCCTTTGCTTTTTCTGGTGTTTGGATTTAGATCTTTCCGGCCAAGTTTGGCCTTGTTAGGTGTCCGGGGTGAGGGCTGCGGCCTGAACCTTGCCAATAGCGGACTGAGGGATGGCCGGATGGCCGGGGAGGGGAGGAGACCGCGGGCTGCGGACTGAGGCTCTGCCTCCCTTTTTTTTTTTTTTTTTTACTGGATGCCTGGTTCCCGTTTCACCTCTCTGCCTCCCGTTTCGCTACTGACACATCGTGGGGCCCCATTTTCTGTCATAACGTGGGTTGTTTTTGCTTTGCCCACGGCTCTATTTTCAGCCTATCAAAACATGTCGACAGCCATTTTTGTTGACTTTCTCAACAACAGCTGTAGCCTGACTGTGTGTAAGAGAAGTCATACTTTTCTTTTTCCACTTGCCCTGTGCCATTCCCACTTGTCGTAACATTAATTGTAAGGGACAAGAGTGGTCATCTTCCCCGAACCTTCCATCGGTGGTTTTATTTTCGACTGACCGGAGTATTATTCCGGCCACTTTTTGAATCCATTTTTCCTGGCCACAAAAATTACTCCTTTCAAGCTAGGTGGTGGCAATCTACTTCCATGAAGTATTGGCCAGCTATTAAGCTTGAAAATGAGAGGTTCTTTTTATGAATTTCGGTGCCTTGCTCCGGGGAGAAATTCCGGCTAGGTGGTTGGAAACTGATTTTTGTTTTTTCAGGGGGATTTATATGGGGTAGTGTATAGTAGGAGGGGAAGAAGGAGAAAGGGCTGCCCTTCCCAGTTTTGAATAGTTTCTTGGGGTGCAATGTTTGTCTCTCTCTTTCTCTTCACCTCCATTTTTCCCGGCAACCAAAAAATACTCTTTCAATGCTCAAGCTAGGTGGTGGCTATCCACTATTGGTGGAGTCTTGGCCAACTATTTAGCTTTAAGCAAAAGAGATTTCTTGGCCTTTTGACAGAAAATTAGGAGAAAGTGATGGCTGCTCTTGGGTTTTTTGGCAGATTTTTTTTTTTGTATAAATGGCTTTCTTGGATTTTCTCTAGCTTGCTTGAATGTAAATTTTTGGGTTTTCACATAGTTCACCTGAGATGGTGAGGGAAGTTGGTGGCTGCCACTATTTGGAAGTGGTGGAAGCCACGAAATGAGTCACTGAGCTCTCTCTCCATGGGCATCTTCTCCGGCGGCGTCAAACCGGAAAAGATGGCGCTTCCTGGCAATGGAACCACCGATGACGCCACGCTTTTGGCCTCGGAAGGTGGCTGAAACGCGTCGGCACCTCGGAAGGAACCCGCAAAACGGCACTGATTAGGGAGTGCGGGGAAGCCCCGCTATAACCCTCGGGCGTAAGAATCAGTCGGTGTATTCTGTATAAAGCGTATGGAAGCTCTCTGAGAGAGAGAGAGCTGTAGAGAGAGAGTGTTTTGTGTGAAGTGAGGGAATAATGACTTACCTTTGCTTTGGAGGGTTATAGTATATATAGGGTGAGAGAGTGCTAATGTGGCACTTTATGAGGGGTCTCAATGTAAATATTTGGTATGTATATATGGGATATATTTGACTGTATGGGACTGTATAAATGTGTATGTATAAATATACCGAAAAGTCAGGGCTCATCAATACTTTTTACACTTTTTCTCATTTACCTAATATTTTATCTACTCATTTCATTTATCTCCTATACAATGACTAATTTAAATTAAATTTCAACTCCCTCCAACTCATTATTCTATACCCCACTACTTTTATTTATATTTTCTATTTTTATGATTAGTAAAATAATAATAATTATTAGAGTTGATCTCCTGTGAGAACAAGGGGATCCGTCTCATGCATGAGACGGGTCAATCCATGGGTGGCAGCTCATGCCTTTTAAAACAGGTATTACGTTTAGAAAAAGTAATAGGTACCATCTCTTAATGTAATGACTGTATACATATAAAGTAACATTGTTAATAAGTAAACGTAATACCTGTTTTAAAAAAACAAAAGCTCGTTTTTACCCATTTTTTCAAATGTAATACAAACTATATGTATTACATTTGAAATGTAATAACTTATTTTAGTTATAATAAGTATTACTTTTGCCAAACGAAGAAAACATAGGGAAAAACACTATTACTTTTCTGTATATATGTATTATTTTTACCCATTTTTTCAAATATAATACAAACTATATGTATTATAATACAAACTATATGTATTACATTTGAAATGTAATAACTTATTTTAGTTATAATAAGTATTACTTTGGCCAAACGAAGAAAACATAGGGAAAAACACTATTAATTTTCTGTATATATGTATTATTTTTACCCATTTTTTCAAATGTAATACAAACTATATGTATTACATTTGAAATGTAATAACTTATTTTAGTTATAATAGTATTACTTTTGCCAAACGAAAAAAACATAGGGAAAAACACTATTACTTTTCTGTATATATGTATTACTTTAATGCATACAAACTATTACTTTATATGCATACAATCATTACATTATGTTATAGTAACTATTACTTTTCGCAAACCGAAAAAAAATATCACGTCTGTCTCTGTCTCTCAGCAACGCTTCCAAAATCCCTTTCTCTCCAAATTCAAATCTTTCACAATTCTCTCAAATTAATCTAAATCACATCAAACATCAATTCACTCAAATTTGTATAAATGGATTCGTCGGAGGACGAAGGCGCAGAGGAGTAAATCAAACCTTCTTTCTCGTTACGCCAGAAACGAGTTCAATATGCACTCCAAGGCTACAATCGGCGTTGAATTTCAGACTCAGAGTATTGATATCGACGTTCAATATGCCGGCGAATGGCGAGGAAGATGACCGATTGGAGGTGGATTGGGTCTCTCTGTAATTTGCGTTTAGAGAGAGAGACCCTCCCTTTGCGTTTAGTGAGAGAAAGCGGCTAGAGAGAGAATCTGAGTAGTGAGAGTTGTTGTGGTTGGGAAATTGGTGATGGCGTTGGCTTTGGGTCGCCGGTGTGTAGGTTGAAGGTAGGATTTGCCGGAGAAGACGATTGGGGAGGGGGATCCTGTTATTACGTATAGAGAGAGAGTGATGAGAGAGAGTGGTGCGTGGGTATTCTTGGGCGGGTCATGGTCATGAATCCGACCCGTCTCATGGATGAGACGGGTATTGTTGTTCTCACATGAGTTTTTGTCTAATTATTATTATTATTTATAATTAAAAAAATATTTCACACTTAATTAAAAGAATATTGCATCAATTTATCACGCAAAAAAATGTTTTTTTTTAAATAAAGGCTAAAATGAAGAAGGATAATTGAGAAATGAGTGTTTTTTTTTTTGTGTCCAAATCAAATGAAACTTATATCAATTTGTAGGGAAAAAAAATGATGAATTTTGGTAAAAAAAAAAAAATTAAAAATTAATTTACTAGGTGATAATTCAGCTCAAAGATTTGGGATAAAAAAAAATTTCACAAATCCAACGACCAATTAAACGCTGACACGTGTTGGATAAAGAAAAAAAAAACTTTCAGCTGGATGGAAATTTTCATCCAGCCATTTCATCCCACTCATTTCAACCCTTCCATTACAACATTTTAATTGGGATGAAATGGGTTTCATCCCCCATTTCATCTCCCATTGTATAAAGCCTTAGATGTTCCGGATATAATTTCTCATAAATAAATAATCGTTGTTGAGAGAAATAGAAGGTCGAAAGATAATAACGATTTTAATAAATGATCGAACGATTACAATTATAAGATTAAAAGACTAATATATGATTCACTTTTTAATAAATGATCGAATAATTAAAATTATAAAGTAAAAAGACTACCGTAAAATTAATAAATCTGCCTGTTTTCCATTGCTCAAATCTTTGGCGTACCACTTGCTATCGATCAAGCTACGGTCGATTTGTCTAGGCCGAGTGCTGTCAGAGTACTAGTTCAAGTTGATCTCTTGAAGAAGCTCCCTTCTAGAGTTTTTATTGATTGTGGGGATGAGTTTTCTAGTTTTTATCAAAGCCCTTGAGTTTCATAATCTGCCTTACTATTGTAAGCATTGTTATAAATTGGGACATGATATGTCATCTTGTTATTACTCACATCCCAAAAATCACGAGGTTAAACAAGGAACGACACAATCAAAGATTGTTGACAGCATGGTACAGAATAAGGACAAGGTTAAACAAGTGTATGTGGCAAAAAAGACCAATGACTCGGTTGATCCCCAAGTTTCTATGGTGCAGACAGAAAACAATGGGGTTGGTAATCTTGATAATCCTGCTAAAGTGTCTATTGCTGTGTGTGAAGACAATAATGAAGTAATTTTTCAAGATGTTGTTGCGTCTGAGCCAAAAGATATAGATACCCATAATGAGACGTTTGACACTCAAGGTGAAGAATTGGTAGGCTTGGATGACACAACTATTGTTGATATAAATACAGGCAATGAAACTCTGGTAGCTACTGCTGCGCTTGGAGCGCAGTTGGGGGCTTTGGCCATTCAAAATGTGTCTACTGCTTCACCATCCATCCCTATGACGGCTCCTGCTTTGGATAGAGAAGCTCTAAATTTCGTTCGGGAAAAGGTTAGACAAATTCAAGCTTCATCAGCTCCTAACTTACGTCCCTCTATTGCTCGTACGCCAAATCCTAAATACTTTAATCCCGAATTTATAAACTCAAAAAATCTAAAAGAAGCACTTACTCTTCGAAAAAAATGCGATTCTGAACCGGAAGACGATCTTTCTGCTACTTCTCCTTCAGCATATCAAGAAGCTCGCACTTATGGGGGTATAGTTGGAGGAGTTCATGTTGATCCATGGACTCCAATGGCTGACTGCGATGATTTTGAAGATTATTACGATGAAGAAGATGGCTTTCAAAAGGTTAAAGGGAAACGAGAAAAATCTGGATCGAAAGCTAAATCAAAAAATCTCAAGCCTAAAAGGCCTTGTATTAATAAAACACAATTTGTTTGACCTTTTATTTTTATTTTTATTTTTATTTTTTTTATTTTATGGTTTTTTCTCTTATTTTTTCTTTTTCTTTTGTGATGGTTCTGACTTAGTCCTCTATCACCTTTTTGTACCTTTTAATTTTCAATAAAATATAGGAGCATTGCCCTTTTAGCTAAAAAAAAATAATAATAATTAACTGCACATGACCCAAATTCAATCAAATCCCTTTGTTTATTATGCACTTAAAAGTGACAAAGGAACTGAAATTTTATTCGCTTTTTCTTTTTCTTTTTTTCCTTTCTTTATTTTTTAATTCATATAATGATCGAGTTAAGAGGATGATAAAGAGGGGAAAATGGGGGATTCGGAACTAGTACATTAATCAATTTTATATTGCATTGTAGCTAGTCAGCTTACAAATGTGACACTTTTATTTTTTTCATATATGATAACTAATATTTATTGAACTCTAAGAAACTTTAATTGAATCATGTGTATTACTGTATTATAAGTGTACTACCTACCGAATAGACCGAAGTTTAGATCGAACCGACCTGAACCAACTGAAATCTAGATCAAACCGAACCAAACCAAAACATCATTTATCCTTGCCTTCTTATCAAAGTAACCAAGGCATTCAAGCAATCAGAAACTATTCTGCCAGACTCAATGTGCATAATCAACAAATGACCAGCAGAAAGTGAAGAAAAATAATACTCCCTCCGTCCCAAAATATGTGTCCCATTTGACTTTTTTTTGACTTTTTTGTTGAACTTTGACCGCAAATTTATGAGAGATTAATCATGTTCATGAAATTCTAAAAGTTGTTGTCGATAATATTATCAATGGTGAATCAATAGGAATTTTTAGAATTTCATGAACATAATTAAATTGTTATATATTTGTGGTCAAAGTTCAACAAAAAAGTCAAATGGGACAAACATTTTGAGACAGAGGGAGTAGAATTTTGTATTATAAGTACAAGATACAGTGATGGTCAAGCCATTAAGAGTTGTTGTATCAACATATTCCAGTTACAATTATTTTTGTAAAAATGGAGCATGTAAATACCTTTGGTTTCTTCACACTCATCATTTCCGCTTTTCTTTCTTTTGCCTCTCGAAAACAAAGAACCCTAAAACAACCATATATATATATATATATATATATATATATATATATAGCCACATGATCAAAATGCAGCCCATCCAGCTCCGGTGGTCTTAGCTGATCCTGCTCCAGTTGAGGAAGGAAGATTTCTCTGCATTGCCAAATGAGCAAGACAAGGTCACTCTCCCTCTTGATTTTTTTATAAGAAAGCTTGTGCAGAGAAAATAAATAAAGAGGGAGATCAGAAGACAATAAACAAATGCTCCCTCCGTCCCACAAAGATGTTTCCATTTGACCACTAATCTTAGCCCATCGTCCACATTCATTTCACTCAAATTTTGGAAGTTTATTTATTTTAACCATTCAAATTTATAAATGAGACTTTCTTTTTGAGACAAACAAATATGGAAAGTGGGAACATTTTTATGGGACCGAGGGAGTACTTGTCATGTCACCGCACAATCTTCTTGTAACCAGTAAAATAAGTTGGTGAATTCGCAAATTGTCACATTGCAGCTGAAGATGCATTAAACAATAGCTTGAGTAGAGTAGACTATAGCCAAGACAAAAATCTAATATGTACCTTCAAAATTTACAAACATGCCAGGTAACTCCAATCTACTGTCATACATACAGATATATGAAAGGGCAGCCAAGACAATATATATAGGCAACACCGTGACATATTTGTTGCCTCCGTAGCGCTCCCCGCCAAGCGGGGGTTGGGAGAGGGAATCATTCTTTAGAGCATTCGACAATTGCCAAAGTGTTCCCGAGTTTGAACCCGTGACCTTATGGTCCACCAAAGAAAACAATGGCAGATTGCGCTGCCAAGGCTGTACTCAAACGATACATCTGTTCAGTTTAGATTATATCCTTTATTGAATGTGGGACCATCTCTTTGAAACAAACCAAGTGGTAAAGCGGGTTTATTTTCTTAAGACGGGATGCTTGGAAACAAAGCAAGAAGCATCTTCAATAGCATCCGTCGGCACAGTCAGCACGGGAAGAAATAAAATGTAAGAGCTACGAAAAACATTCAACTTTGAGGTGAAACGTGCATCGTATGTTAAAAAAGGTGTATTGTTACTTTAACTGGAAGATTATGGGCCTCTTTTGTTGGGTTACTGGGTACCATGTTTATAGACCCAATTATTGATCTTCTATAAACCAGTTATGTACAATGTTGCCCTCTTCTCCTTGAAGCTTTTTCTAGAAGATGCTTCTACATTTCTTACACCCACCCCCTTCCCCTTCCCCTTCCCCTTTTATTTCTTTACTTTCACATTTTTCCCCGGGGTTAAGAAACTTCATGACTTGCATATTTATTGAATCGACACAAGGAATCATCACTCAGAAAGAATTTAGGAAGCTTTAAAAATGACTAGTAGAAAGGACTAGTCAATCACTAGAAAAATGGGCATCGTCTATCATAGTAATCCCATTGTTTTTTAAGCAGTTAAACAGGAAATAGAAGCAAGTGCTTAAACTAACAATGTGATGAAAAAAGAAAAGGTAAGTAAAGAACAACATTTCGTATTTCAAACATATGCACAAAAGTACCGGAAGAATACTGAACAAGTTCATCAATGACATTGAAGATTTTATTCACAATAAATACAAATGGATGACTTAATGTGCTATCCCTTCCTTTTTTAAGTTAATAAAATAAAAAATAGGGCTAATTGCAATTTGGCTACCAGTGTTTTACAACTTGTTGGAATCGGTTATCCGGTTTGTAATTGCACAAACATGATTCCTAGACTTGTAAAAGTGTTCCAGCGTGTTGTAAAAAGAATGATTCATTAATATTTTAACGGAATACATATCATGCGCAAGCCACATTACATTTTAAGGGTCAAACTTGTCATTTTGCCAATGAATTTAACGAAACTAACAAAGTTGAGAAAAGAACATTCAAATATGTCCCTTTATCTTAAAAAATTAACAAGATCCATAATCCCATAAACCATCTCCATCACCATTAACACAACCATCTCCAACACCGACAGTCTAACACCACTACCAGGTCCACCACCACCATAAACAACCATCTCCCTTTTGTTTCCTATATTTTTTTACAATATTTAATGTAGTACACTTTTATGATTTTACCACCTAAATGCCTAGAAAAATGACAAGTTTACTCTTAAAATGTCATGTGCGAATTTCATGCCTAAGAAAAGACCATTGTACCCCTTAAAATGTCATGTGTGTGGCGCATTACACTGATTTCTTTAGTTTCTAAACAGTATCCATTTTTACACCACATTGCAACCATTTTACAAACATAGGAATCGGATTTATACAATTACAAACTGAATAACCAATTATAACAAGTTGTAAGACATAGGTAACCGAATTGCAATTAGCCCTTAAAATACACTGAGTTTAATCTCTAGAACCAATGAAAAATCATAATATTAGACGTCCCAAGTTGGGGTTCAGAAAGCTTAAAGCAACCTTGATATTTATATTAAGACCAACATGAAATAAACCATCTGATAAAGAAATAATGCGCATAGAAATTAGAGTAATACCTCAAGTTGAGTGAAATCTGATAAAGGATCAGTAGAATGCCTTGAATTTTCCTTGGGGGCCTTTATTCCAAGATCATGATTTGGAGAAGTAATCTGTGCAGCAGCAGGATCATTGGGTGGAGGTAGGAGAGGAGACCTAATTTTTCCACCCCCATTAGGCGGGGGGGCAAGACCTAGTGGTTTGGACTTTCCAGTACCAGAAGCACCTCCTGACAATCCAGCAGCTGAAAGCATGCCAGCTCCACTAGCTGGTTTGTTCTTCACACATATCCGAATTGTTTCACCTTCCTGAAATATTTTCGAGAACCACGTGAACTTACTGCAACTGTATGGCCAACAGATTGGCATATCTATGAAAAAAGATAAAAACTAAAGCACATTTACTATGAACTAACATTATAGACAATTAATGGTATGACATTCAATGCAGACCATAATGCATAACACAATTATCCTTCTTCGGAACTTGAATGCCATCATGAAAATAAAGAGAATAAAATAAAGAAGGAAAGAAAGAAAGAAAGAACCTCAGTTAAGATCAACAAACTGGTTATGGTCCAAGGGGGCTATGGAAACAATAATACAACGAAACTATGGAAACAAATAATACGACGAAACTTTGGAAACAAACAGTGTGATAGGTCAAGAAAAAGGAAATATGTAAGCAAATTTCTATTAATGCTGCCTGCATCGAAAATTTCGCCTAGGGGAGAACTCGTGCAAGGTAAGCAAAAAAGGTCCTTATACATACACAAAACACATACCAAAAGCTGCTCTAATGGGAGAAGTACTCACAAAAGACTAAGAACACTAGAACAGAACATCTAAATATCAAACCCTGTCCTCCCTGAAAAAAAAAATTACAAAAGTAATCATTTAGGTAATCACTCACTAATCCAAAAAAAAATAAAAGGTTGGAGCATCAAAAACAAAAGTTAAGCACGATTATTTTCTACTCGTCTACATTGATTACGCATAAGTCATAACCCAATGAATTAAAAAGGAAACTTCATTACCAAATACATCCATTGCAAATACACATTATAATTGAATCATGTAAGCGGGATCATGATAGTAGAGGACTAATAAGGATAAAGCAACAAGATCAACTAACTACCGAAATGTCAAAACACTACATTTGACTTGATAATCCAAACAATTCCAATAAGAAATGTACCTTCAGTCTGTGATTCACAGCAGGATGAATATCAATATGATTGTCATCGCTAGCTTCTCCCGTTTCCTTCTCATTCTCTCTCTTCAAATACTTCTCATGATCCGACAATGCAACATTGAAATCAAACGCCTCATTCCTCTCCGCAAACCCTAGGCCTATAAACGCGTGCTTCCCCCTCCCGTCCTCGATCTTCAGCACGAAGAACCTAGACGAATCGAGCACCGGCTCCACAGCAGCCTCCCTCTGTCCAGGCAACAATAAGCAAGCCGCAAACAGCTCAGCCGAATTCGGATCCTCTAATCGGATCTCGCAGCGATCCTTACATGAAACGACGCGGAGACGGCCGGACCAAATCTTATCAGATTGGAGCCACTCACCGCACTTGTAACCGCCGCTGGTGGACCGCGGAGGGATTTTGAAGACGGAGACTTCACGGACGACGAGGAGTGTGTGTTCGAACGATTCTTCCTCCTCTTCGAACGACATCTGGTTTCTGAGAGTTGTTGATTACAGTTGGAATGAAATCAACGGAATGCAGATGATTTTGTGGAGAGGTGGAAATGAGATTGTAGTGGCGGTGGTTTTGGATTTGAGATAGCAGGTAACGGCGACGGAATTGGTAGCGATATCAAATGAGGTGGCGTTGAGGGAAGACGTGAGTTGAAAGCGTGTTTGGAGACTCGGAGTTGAGTTGAGTATGTCAAAATTGTAACATAGAAGAGGGGGAAAATATAGAAATTATGCGCTAAACTTAAGGTTGGGATGCGAATATTCCCTTTCGTAAAAAATTAAAATTGACACATTTTTGCCACTAAACTCAATTAATAATCTATATATACTTCCCCGGTCCCGCTAGTAATCGCATTGTTACTGTTTATGCGAGAATTAAGGAAAAAAATAATGATATAAATGTTGTGAGTGTAAAAGTAAAATAGGAAAGAGAATTAGTGGAGGGAATAGTAAATTATAATGGTGTTGTGAGTATTAAAATAATGTAGGAGAGAGAATGAGTGGAGGGAATAGTAAAGATTCTTTGCCATTTTAGAAAGTGTGCGGTTTGTAATGGGACGCCCAAAATAGAAAGTGTGCGGTTTGTAGCGGGACAGAGGAAGTATATAATAACAAGGTTGCGATAATTTTTTTGCCATTGAGGGGCATTTTAGTCATTTCATATGGTGGCAAAAGTGCAATAAACAAGTCAAAAAGCGAGGTGGCAATCTGTTATTGGGTGGTTTTTTTTTTAACCACTTAGGACACATGTCGGCCGTATGGGGAGAGGCAGTTTCGACATTTACTTGGCGAGTGTATCCCACGCGCCGACAAGGGCGCGTTACTCAGCATTGTTTTTTTTTTTTTGGACACATGGCAATACACCATTCGCTGGAGGGATTTCAAAAAAAAAAATTATCCCATTTCTTTGACCTCAATTATTATATATTAAATTACTTTTTTTAAATTTTTTTACACCAAAATTCATAATTTTTTTTCTCTTTAAAAGGAGACTTCTTTCATTTAATTTGGACAAAGAAAAAAATTCCTCTTTTTTAAATATAAATTTGTTAATTATCCTTTACTAATTTTTAAATTTCTTTTTAGTGAAAATTAATTAAGTGTGAAGTAGTTTTTTTTTTGTTATAAATGACAATAAAAAAATTCTATTTTTTTGATTTATTAATTTTTTATTTTATTTTTTCAACAAAATTCATAATTTTTTTTCTCTTTAAATCGAGACTTCTTTTATGTAATTAGGGTAATAATATGAGAGAAAGATGGGCCAAATATGTAAGCTACCCTGTGTTTTTTTCATTTTTGTTTTTTTTTGTAATAGTTGATTTCCATAATATTGTTGTGATTGATCTTACATTTGTGTTTATGTGAAGATGATTAATGAAAAAAAATGAACATCATTTTTTACTTTCGTTTGAACCATGTATTGATATAGGTATAAACAATTTTGGTATATTTAATATTATTTTGTTTGAAAAGTAGGTATTTGTTGAATTATTTTTTGGACATTTATTTGGGAAATGAGAAAATTAGTATAATGAACTTTTAGTCCAAAATTAGATTAGTTTCTTGGTTTAATTTTTTCATTAATTTAAAACTCATATTAGAAGTGAATATAATATATTTTTAGAAATGAGAATAAAATAATTAGTTAAAAATTGCTCTATCTCTCTCTTTATAAAAAAGAATTGCATAAGTTTTAAAATATACAAGGGCACATTTGTAGTTACTTGGTTAGGGTTGAAAATCTATGGAGGGCAAAAAGATTACTTAAAATGAGTAGCTTATTTAAGAAGCTTTGTACCTCATGTTAAACATACACATGTGCACACACACTAAAACGCATTAGAATAAAATATCAAGTAACTAAATGAGTTATAATCTCATTTTTATGAAATAAAATAAATTACTTTTATTAACAATTACCCAAATAAAGTGGATAGTAAATGATTTATTTTATTTCTTATTTTTTTATTGGTTAAAATTATGAGAGCCGTAAATTACACAGGCCAAAAGAGGCGGATGAATGCATTAGTTTTTTTTTTTTCGTTAATTTTAGTTTTTTATTTTTCATGGTCTTTTTAGTAAAAAATTAAATAGGTGTGAAGTATTTATTTTTAATTATAAATGATAATAATAATAATAATAATAATATTTTTACTAATCATAAAAATAAAGAATATAAAATAAAATAAAATTAGTGGGATAAAGAATGATGAGTTGAAATGGTGTTGAATATATATTTAATATTAATAATTATAATTATATAGAGTATGTATATTATATAATTAAAATTATATATGTATATTTAATAATAATAATTATATATGTATATATATATATATATATATAATTACACCTACCTTGAACTTGAAGTCTCATTATATACCAAGGCCAAGGTCATTTTTTATTCGTTTTATTTCGATGTGGGAAATCTGTCTTGGCCTTGGCCTTGGCCTTGCCTTGGCTCGGTGCTTGACCTTGCCTTGGCTCGGCCCTTGGCCTTGCCTTCGCTATGCCTTGGCTCGGCCCTTGGCCTTGCCTTCGCTATGCCTTGGCTCGGCCCTTGGCCTTGCCTTGGCCTTTATCCCACATGGAAAAAAAACCAAAGTAAGATGAGTTGTCTTGGTTATATAATTAGGATGAAGCTAAGCCAAGCATGCATGATTCGTCCGTGGCATTATCAATGGTCGGCTTGGCCTTGGCTGGCCGTGTGTTGCCATGTGTCAAGATAAAAAAATTTAATTTAATATAAATTATTTTTTTTATTACACCAAAATTCATAAAAAAAAAAATATTCTCTTTAAATAGGGACTTATTTCATTTGATTTCAACAAAGAAAAAAAATCATCTTTTTTAAATATAAATTTGTTAATTATCCTTTACTAATTTTTCAATTTCTTTTTAGTGAAAATTAATTAAGATTCAAGTAATTTTTTTAATTATAAATGATAATAAAAAAAATTCTCTTCTTTTAATTTATTATTTTAATTTTTTTACACCAAAATTCATAATTTTATTTTCTCTTTAAATAGAGACTTCTTTTATGTGATTAGGGTAATAATATGAGGGAAAGATGGGCCAAATATGTAAGCTACCTGTGTTATTTTTAATTTTTTTTTGTAATAGTTGATTTTCATAATATTGTTATGATCGATCTTACATTTGTGTTATGTGAAGATGAGTAATGAAAAAAATGAACATCGTTTTTTACTTTCGTTTGAACCATATATTGATATAGGTATAAACAATTTTGGTATATTTAATATTATTTCGTTTGAAAAGTAGGTATTTGTTGAATTATTTTTTGGACATTTATTTGAGAAATGAGAAAATTAGTATAATAAATTTTTAGTCCAAAATTAGATTAGTTTATTGGTTTAATTTTTTCAGTAATTTAAAACTAATATTAGAAGTGAATATAATATATATTTAGAAATGAGCATAAAATAATTAGTTATAAATCTCTCTCTCTCTCTCTCTCTCTCTCTCTCTCTCTCTCTCTCTCTCTCTCTCTCTCTCTCTCTCTTTAAAAAGACTTGCATAAGTTTTAAAATATACAAGGGCACATTTGTGAGGACCCCGACCCGGAACCTACACGTGTTCCGAGTTGGAGCGCCCTCAAACTAACCCGAAAACACTAAACTTTTAAAACTTTACTTTGACTTTCAAACATAAACATTAATAATATAACATTTCAAACTAACTCCACTCTACTCCACATCGGAGGAGGAGATAACTAACTTTGAAAAGTAACAACCTGTTTTAATTACAAAGACTTTAGTTATAACGTACAAACTAAGTTTTATACTCATAAACTCCATAAAGGAATTATACCAAAATACATTCTTTACACCAACCTATACGTACCCTGACAAATCCCAAAATACCACGTACCAACTCCTTTCCGTTCTCACTTGGCCGGTCCGCCTGTCTCAGGATCTAAAACAGTAAAGGGAGAGGGGTGAGAATAAATCTCAATGAGCTATTATGATATGCAGCAAGATGCCAAACAAAGTGCAACACATAGCATGGTAGCACATAACACACTAGGAAAGCGGTAAACACATTCCGTTACCTTGGTTTACCTTTCCCGTCCGAACAATAAGTCGTATAGCGTGGGTATCAATACTCCACTACATCTCGTGAATGCATATTCACGGATCCCATACCATGTAACCGAGACAGTTATGCTTATAACTCATCTCCGTGAACTGATTAGGCATATTCACATCTTATAAAAATCCGTTTTCCGGGGAAAATATAAGACATCGGCATTCCTATGAACCGACCGCACATATCCATAGAAGCCGAACCCCGATGTGGCCGCGAGAGGGGAGAGGTCGCAGTATGATGAATCTTCAATCACTTAGAGAACAAATCAATAGCGATTGAAATCCATTATACCCCCATTCACATAAAATATCAACACGTTCAAGCACATAATAGATACTTGAAATATGATCCACAAACGGGATAGCAATATAACCACATGGTAAAATATACTCATGCCAATCAATGCCATAATGCAACATTTAAGTAATACACTATGCATAGTATCATCAACAAATATGAATGATAACAAATAAATTCATAAATGGAATAACCATACAACTACATAGTAAACATATCCACACATTGGGATAACATAACAACTTGTCAAATATTCCACACTTGGGGAGCCACATAACACTTGCCAAATAATCCACAAAGGGGATAAACAATATAGTCACATGGTAAAATAGAATATCTGGAAATGATCATTACATATTTAGTTTATAAAACCAATTCCATTTGAGAGATCACCTAAAAATACTCAATTTGGACTCTTGAACCATCCAATTTCGAGTCCGTATGAATTAACTATGATTTATTCAATTTCCACTCAACTTCTAACGTACAATACTACCTGCTGTAACCAAATCAGATTTTTGGGACATAAGGATAACTTCTTTAGCTATGAAACCATCACATTCAGAAAGTACTCAGAAAAACACCCAATTTAGACCCAAGAACCATCCAATTCCGATTTAATATGATTAAGTTATGACCATCACAAGATTGCTAAGCAGTGCAGTTCGAATTGAAGTTAGGATTTCTGGGGTCTTGGGCGACCGCCCAAACCTCTTGGGCGACCGCCCAAGAGGGTTTTCAAGGAAATGTGAGTTTACGCCGGCATGGGCGGCCGCTCGGCCCCTTGGGCGACCGCCCAAGCCTCCTGCCCGGCCCAAACTTAGGTTTTTAACCCCTTTAACCCTAGTTCTTCCTTCCCTCTACCATTGATTATTCAAGAACACCCAAGAACACCTTCATTTCACCAAATCCCAAACAAACATGAAAACTTCAAAACCAAGTAACCCTAGATTATTTATCACTACTATTTCTACCCATTTCAACCCTTTTAACTCATCTTCATTGAACCCTAACTTCAACAATTTCAAATTCTATCCATTCCTTAAAAATCTAAATCAACTCCCATGAACCACTATCTTTTTAAGCCATTAATCCATTTTCTAACTCCAAGAAGATTTCCAAAGCATATAATAACAATCACAACACTAAGAACAACAATAGATAGATTATGAGCACATAGATGAAAGGAGGTCATAACAACTCACCTTTGGGATTGAAATGGAAGGTTGATCTATTTAGCTAGATGAGTTCCTCTAGGCGATCCAACTTCAAAGGTGCTCTTGGACTTGAATTTGGTGAAGAAATTCTTGGCTTCAAGGTTTGGAACTTGGGGCTTCCATGGAGGTTCTCTCTAATTCTCTAGGTTGAAGATGAATGAGAAATGAGGGAGAAGGGAGGGGTAGTAAGAGGAGGTGATGGGAAGAGGACACTTGGCAAGGCATGGAAGAGTAAGAAAGTTGGCCCCTCCTACAACTTAATCCAAGGCTTTCACCCTACTCCCATTAATTTAAAATAAACCTTATCCCATTAATTCATCCTACTCATTTAACCTCCCCACATATTTATCTATTTATTAAATTTCCATTTTGTATCATTTCCCTTAGTTTCTTTATTTAATGTCCAATAAATTCTTATAAGCTCCTTAATTTACTTTTCACCCAATTTATCCTAACTCAAGAATTTAAAGATAAAATTGAACACATAAAGTCAACATAATATTAAAAGCATATAATTAAATATTAAAAATTGAGTGCCTAGGATTGGGGTCGTCACACTCACTCCCCCTTAAAGAAAATTCGACCCGAATTTTAAAAAGACTTATCTTAATGATAAATTAAAGAAGATAACCTTCCCCACAATCAAATTACACTTCCAAATAGTTTTCTCAAAGTATTATTATTATACCCATTTTCCACAACCCTAATACTCTCAAAGTTTAATTTCGGACTTACGATTTTAGTAACTCTCAACCATTCCCTCACATAAACCAAACCCGTTAAATCATCATTAGTTGAAGAACTCCGCACACATGAGGAATTTTAAGGACAACTTTCCCATACAATACTTCATACAATACCACTTAATACAGGACTGAAAACCACTAATATACGCAATCTCATCAAGGTTAAATAACTTCTCAAGTTGAAACGAAATCCATCACACAACACGCAATTTATTCTCAAGAATTTGGATAGTCTTCTTTGTCTGTCCATCATGCGAGGAAGAAACGCACCACCGAAACTTGACTTGGAACTCAAAACCTTGCACCACCTTTCCAAAACACAATGAATCCTCGATCCCGATCTGGTAAAATGTTGATTGGTTTTCCACGAAATCATTCAATCTCCCGCATTCACAATGTTTTAATTTTCCCCTCGAATACTTCGTTAATATAAGTTGAAAGTAAACCGACTTGATCTATTCATCCACTATCACTCCAACACACCCAACCTTATCGACGTTGAAAGTAGTACAGTTACAAAATTCCATCGCACTGTCTTCCCATTCGAATCTTCTAACTCTTCTTCAAGTCTTGATACTTCTTCAAACTTTTACGATGAGTCGCAATTCTAGGTTTACGGTCTTCCTCTAAAACCGGTATTCTAATCTCTTACGGCAATGATACACACTCCGAGTTGAGGGTTAAATTTTCATCCCAATTAGATACAAAATCCTTGGTCTCCCGTCTTGAAACTAGCCGATAATCCTCTTAACTTCGAATCATGGTTGAACTTCCTCTAAGGTCTCCACACTATAAGTATAACTTGAATTTTCGCAAAATATCTCACCATGCAACTCAAAGGATATACTTGTTGACACATAAGCCTTTCGGCTAATCGCAATCGCAATCACAATAACTTTTCCGGTAACAAGATATAACCTCATTTAAGTCTTTCTAATAATTTCCACCCTCGACTACGCTTATTGTTAAATTCCTTTCGAACCAACAAATACTTTAAACTTTCATGATCGTTAACACATCTCAAATTTGGTTGCAACTAGTTAAAAATTCCGCTAGTAAAACGCAATATAATCTCGATTACTTACAAGTTGAAAATAAGAAGATTACGCTCACTTTGATTCACTTCCTCTAAACATAAGTTATCACTTTCCCATTTCGCATCATATCACAAATTAGCCTTCCATTGATACACAATTAAAAGCGTCAAGTTCTCGCATTCATTACTCAATAAGGATCATATCTACAGTCGACCTATTCTTCCTCTCTACTATACGATTCACCCTTATTGCATTCTACATCCAGGATACCTCTTCCAAGTTAACTCTATCAACAATAATACAATTCTCAAGAATCTAATGACACTCCCTTGGTAGCACCCCTTTCAATCCTAAAACTATGGACTCATTACGGCAATATTCCAAAGCCAACTTACAATTATTAAACTTCACACATAAATTTTCCTATTGGAAAATAGATAACACAATTCACAATTAATTTTCATGATATTCTCAACGTCAAGTAAACAAGGATGTCACCACTAATAATTTCCACTAGCTATCAAGATAAGGATAGAACTCTACTCCTTATAACCACAACAAAAATCGAGACCATTCTATAGGGTGCTTTTGATATAGGTATTTAACCTGACACTACATCAATACGTGATTCCACTTCCCAAGCGAAAGTCATATAATACTTTCTTTGAAAGCATACTTACTATTTTCCTAATTAGCACATAACATTTTTCGAAGACTTCTTACCTAAGTCTACCACATTTCAATTAAGCTTCACACTTCTTAACCAAAAATTTTCAATCTTTAAGGCATATCTAACAAGGATACCACATAAAGGCTTATTTGCATCTAATACCATATAGACCAATTAAGCATAGTAAAAAAAGACTCGCTTCATACGACAGTCTATCACTGCCTGACCACTACTTACCATTCTAGGCGGTATATATCAAAATCACACATTGGTAATCATACCAAATCAACTAGCAATACATGCTCGGTTATAACCACGTCACACTAGTGGTAAACCAAATAATATTCGAGGTATTCTCTCATAAGAGTAGAAATCTCTAACACATAAAACACATCTTAAGCAATGTATGCCACATGAAACAAAATGCAATGTCACACGTGCGTAGAGATGAACAGGGATCTATAAAGTATGACCCTACTTACGAGACAGGTATATTACCTCTAAAGGTAGGCGAGGGATCTATCCCTCCAAAACTCAAAACAAGTATTCGACTTTAAACGTTACCTTTTTGGATTCCCTTCATTGTTCCTTTTTATTCCTCCTTTAGGCCCCCTATGTCCAGGTACCCAAAGCTAACCTTCGATGAAATATAGGACAATTCTTCTTGTAGTGTCCCATTTCTCCACAATTCAAACATTTCCCTTGCTTACTCCAACACTTGTCTTGAATGACCCATCTTCTTGCAATATCCACATATAATCCTTACGACCTGAAGTCGGATGATTTATGCAGTCGCCACTTTTTCTCCTCTTGCTAACTCAGGTCTTGATCCTTTACGATGCCCTCTATTATATCCAGAACCTTGGCCTTGAAACTTGCTTACTTCCACTTCCACCCTCAGATTTACCGGTGCTCGTCAATATCATTCTCTATTCGGTAGGCTTTATTCACTTCATTGTACGAAAATGCAGGAAGTCGTGCGTCAATAAGCTGTTTCTGAACTCTAGTCTTAATCCCTTCACAAATCGATATATCCGTCTCTCTTCTTAGGTACCAAATGTGGACAATAGCGAGCTAGCTCAGTAAACCTTCTTGAATCTTGCGCCACGGTCATTGCTCCTTGCTCTAATTTCAAAAACTCAACTTCCTTCTTATCTCTTGTAACTATTGGAATGAAATGATCTCGAAATTTACGCGTAAAGTTCTCCCAGGTCTGCGGTGTAAGGTTTCGATCCCAGCCGTCCTTCACTACTTGCCACCAATGCTCTGCAGGTCCCTCTAACTTGAAGACTGCGCATCTCACTTTTTCTGCATCCGTGCTCTCCATCGCTGCGAAAATCTTATTCATACTTTCAAGCCATCTCTCAGCCTTCACCGGATCCGGATCTCCACTAAAACTTGGAGGTGTCATCTTAACGAACTTTTCCAAACCATGCCCATGTCTGCCTCCTTGATGCTGCTGTGCTTGCCCTTGTGTTGTCATATTTTGCAAAAATCCTCGAAACATGTTCATCGTCTCAACATTCGGATTTCCATCACCCCCGGCCTTACCAACATTGCCAGAACGATCTTTGATCATCCTCATTTTCAGCCATTGAATAAACTCCACCTGCAACAAACACTCGACGTAATTTATCACACACTCTCACTCGGCTAGACTCTGCTGAGAACTCTAACCGAGCTCGATACCAACTGTGAGGACCCCGACCGGAACCTACAGCGTGTTCCGAGTTGGAGCGCCCTCAAACTAACCGAAAACACTAAACTTTTAAAACTTTACTTTGACTTTCAAACATAAACATTAATAATATAACATTTCAAACTAACTCCACTCTACTCCACATCGGAGGAGGAGATAACTAACTTTGAAAAGTAACAACTGTTTTAATTACAAAGACTTTAGTTATAACGTACAAACTAAGTTTTATACTCATAAACTCCATAAAGGAATTATACCAAAATACATTCTTTACACCAACCTATACGTACCACGACAAATCCCAAAATACCACGTACCAACTCCTTTCCGTTCTCACTTGGCCGGTCCGCTGTCTCGGGATCTAAAACAGTAAAGGGAGAGGGGTGAGAATAAATCTCAATGAGCTATTATGATATGCGGCAAGATGCCAAACAAAAAGTGCGACACATAGCATGGTAGCACATAACACACTAGGAAAGCGGTAAACACATTCCGTTACCTTGGTTTACCTTTCCCGTCGAACAATAAGTCGTATAGCGTGGGTATCAATACTCCACTACATCTGTGAATGCATATTCACCGGATCATACCATGTGCGAGACAGGTTATGCTTATAACTCATCTCCGTGAGCTGCTTAGGCATATTCACATCTTATAAAACCCGTTTTCCGGGGAAAATATAAGACATCGGCATTCCTATGAGCTGGACCGCACATATCCATAGAAGGCGAACCCCGATCTGTGGCCGCGAGAGGGGGAGAGGTCGCGAGTATGATGAATCTTCAATCACTTAGAGAACAAATCAATAAGCCGATTGAAATCCATTATACCCCCATTCACATAAAATATCAACACGTTCAAGCACATAATAGATACTTGAAATATGATCCACAAACGGGATAGCAATATAACCACATGGTAAAATATACTCATGCCAATCAATGCCATAATGCAACATTTAAGTAATACACTATGCATAGTATCATCAACAAATATGAATGATAACAAATAAATTCATAAATGGAATAACCATACAACTACATAGTAAACATATCCACACATTGGGATAACATAACAACTTGTCAAATATTCCACACTTGGGGAGCCACATAACACTTGCCAAATAATCCACAAAGGGGATAAACAATATAGTCACATGGTAAAATAGAATATCTGGAAATGATCATTACATATTTAGTTTATAAAACCAATTCCATTTGAGAGATCACCTAAAAATACTCAATTTGGACTCTTGAACCATCCAATTTCGAGTCCGTATGAATTAACTATGATTTATTCAATTTCCACTCAACTTCTAACGTACAATACTACCTGCTGTAACCAAATCAGATTTTGGGACATAAGGATAACTTCTTTAGCTATGAAACCATCACATTCAGAAAGTACTCAGAAAAACACCCAATTTAGACCCAAGAACCATCCAATTCCGATTTAATATGATTAAGTTATGACCATCACAAGATTGCTAAACGAATTCGGTTCGAATTGAAGTTAGGATTTCTGGGGTCTTGGGCGACCGCCCAAACCTCTTGGGCGACCGCCCAAGAGGGTTTTCAAGGAAATGTGAGTTTACGCCGGCATGGGCGGCCGCTCGGCCCCTTGGGCGACCGCCCAAGCCTCTGCTGGACCAAACTTAGGTTTTTAACCCCTTTAACCCTAGTTCTTCCTTCCCTCTACCATTGATTATTCAAGAACACCCAAGAACACCTTCATTTCACCAAATCCCAAACAAACATGTAAACTTCAAAACCAAGTAACCCTAGATTATTTATCACTACTATTTCTACCCATTTCAACCCTTTTAACTCATCTTCATTGAACCCTAACTTCAACAATTTCAAATTCTATCCATTCCTTAAAAATCTAAATCAACTCCCATGAACCACTATCTTTTAAGCCATTAATCCATTTTCTAACTCCAAGAAGATTTCCAAAGCATATAATAACAATCACAACACTAAGAACAACAATAGATAGATTATGAGCACATAGATGAAAGGAGGTCATAACAACTCACCTTTGGGATTGAAATGGAAGGTTGATCTATTTAGCTAGATGAGTTCCTCTAGGCGATCCAACTTCAAAGGTGCTCTTGGACTTGAATTTGGTGAAGAAATTCTTGGCTTCAAGGTTTGGAACTTGGGGCTTCCATGGAGGTTCTCTCTAATTCTCTAGGTTGAAGATGAATGAGAAATGAGGGAGAAGGGAGGGGTAGTAAGAGGAGGTGATGGGAAGAGGACACTTGGCAAGGCATGGAAGAGTAAGAAAGTTGGCCCCTCCTACAACTTAATCCAAGGCTTTCACCCTACTCCCATTAATTTAAAATAAACCTTATCCCATTAATTCATCCTACTCATTTAACCTCCCCACATATTTATCTATTTATTAAATTTCCATTTTGTATCATTTCCCTTAGTTTCTTTATTTAATGTCCAATAAATTCTTATAAGCTCCTTAATTTACTTTTCACCCAATTTATCCTAACTCAAGAATTTAAAGATAAAATTGAACACATAAAGTCAACATAATATTAAAAGCATATAATTAAATATTAAAAATTGAGTGCCTAGGATTGGGGTCGTCACAACATTTGTAGTTATTTGGTTAGGATTGAAAATCTACGAAGAGCAAAAAGATTATCGAAAATGAGTAGCTTATTTAAGAAGCTTTGTACATCATGTTAAACATACACATGTGCACACACAGTAAAACACATTAGAACAAAATAACAAGTAACTAAATGAGTTATAATCTCATTTTTTTATGAAATAAAATAAATTACTTTTATTAACAATTATCCAAATAAAGTGGATAGTAAATAAATTATTTTGTTCCTTATTTTTTTTATTGCTTAAAATTATGAGAGTCGTTAATTACACGGGCCTAAAGAGGCGCGTGAGTGCATTATTTTTTTTTTTTGTTAATTTTAGTTTTTTGTTTTTCATCATCTTTTTAGTAAAAAAATAAATAAGTGTGAAGTATCTATTTTTAATTATAAATGATAATAATAATAATAATTTTACTAATCATAAAAATAAAGAATATCAAATAATTACACCTATCTTGAACTTGAAGCCTCATTATATACCAAGGCCAACCCATTTTTGATTCGTTTTCTTTCGATTTGGAAAATCTGTCTTGGCCGGCCTTGGCTGGCCTTGGCCTTAGCCTTGGCCTTGGCCTTGGCCTTTATCCCACATGGAAAAAAAATCAACGTAAGATGAGTTGCCTTGGTTATATAATGAGGATGAAGCTTAGTCAAGCATGCATGATTCGTCTGTGGCATTACCAATGGTCGGTTTGGCCTTGACCGGCCGTGGCCTTGGCTCTAAATTTTTTTATTCTTTCAAAAAATAGGGCAAATCGAATACTCGAATCGAATAATTCGAATATCAATTTTGAATCGTATACGAATCAATTTTTATATTCGAATAAGAATACAAATCAAATTTTATATTCGAATACAAATCGAATACAAATCGAATATGATGATATTGATTCGATTCGGTTACGCCCCTAATCGTGATGAATATGGGTTTTGATATATTTAATAAGTTAATAAGTGAGATGGGGTAATATGGTTATTGTGTTTATTTTAGTTCGATATATCAAACAATTTATTTAATTTTTTAAAAAATACTATTTGAAGCATAGTAAATAAAGTATTAATAAATTTGTCGATTTTTCTATTCTTCTCAAAATATTGTTTATTTATAAAGACGAATATCGGGATAAACGAATTGAGTTCTTGATTTATTTTAGTTCAATTTCTGTCTTTTGAATACGTATATAGTAACGCCCCGTGCATCGCACGGGAGTCCATCTAGTAGGAATTAATAATAGGGCATAGCTAACCTCCATTAAGTTTTCATCCAATATTTAACAATTGTGTGACCTAAATGAATTTAAATGACATGGAAGGAGATAAATTATGAACTATTGAACTATACTCCCTCCGTTTCACGATAATCTGCAAAAAGACACCTTTTGGGCGTTTCACAATAATCTGCAAAGTCCCAAAATAGAAATGTGACTCACTTGTCTCTACTCACAACCATTACCCACTTACTCCACTTTCTCTCTCCTACCCAAACATCTATACTTACAACACATCACCTTTATCACTTTTCTCCTTAATTCTTGTGCCATCCCAATTTGTGCATATAATCATGGAACAGAGGGAGTATATCCTAAATAATATTTAAATGACATGTAAGGCGAATAAATCCCTCCTATCATCCCATCGCTCTCATCTTCCTCCTCACTATTGACAGAATTAAAAACCCCAACACCTGACGAAGAAGGCGAAGAGGACGGCGTTGAAATCAAAAGCCGCCACTTCTTCTCCTTGAATCTCTTTGACCGTTCATATTTTTCCAACATCATACGTGACACAATCTCAGGATATTCCACAACTTTGTACAAAAACGCAATCATATGTCCCAGCCGCCACTCCGCGCCTTCAACCGCTTGTTCATGCCTTGAAGCTCCCAGTCTAATCTAAGGATTTCTGCTCATTTTTTTAACCTAGATATCTCAATCATAATCTCGTCCTCATCATCGTATTCGAACTTGAGATTTACTGGAAAATTACTTCTCGGATTGTGCTTTTTCCTTGTAATTTGGCTCAATAACATAATTTGACCTCTCAAAAAACAATCATTCGCAAATTCCCATCGTCTGAATCCACCTTTCGAAATCCCTAAATATCAAAATTAAAAAATCAAATTATATAATCGCAGGTTATTATCATACTTAACTATATGAAATAAAACAATTGAAAAATAGACTTTTTTTTTCTCAAAAGAGACTTTTTATTTTATCCCTTAATTATATAATAAATAATCTTTAGGATATATAGTTTTATATTTCACAATTTATCCACTTTCATGTTATTTAAATTCATTTAGATCCCATAATCGTTAAATATTGGATGAAAAAGTAAGGGATGTTAAATTTGTCCTATTATTCATTGAGTTTAGGGGCAAATGTGTCAATTTTCGACGTTAGGTGCATATTTGCATCCAATCCTTAAGTTTAGGGGCATAATTCTGTATTTTCCCAAGAGGAAGAGTTGCGTCTCAGTCGAGCGGGTCATAAAGCGCGTCCACTTTTGGTGCACTATCTAAAAGCCATTCAATTTATGCTAGCACAAAAAAAAATTATTTACTTTTTTTAATTAGCAAAAATCTTGTAATAATCAGTTTTTTCTAAGAGCATTCTGATAGGAGCTCTTTAAAAAAATTCACATTGGTAAATAACCGAAACTTATTAAAAGACTTTAGCACTTGTGAACACTACGACTAACACTTTTCAACACTATTACTATAACTTTTTAATATGATTACTAACACTCTTTCGAGTTTTAATATGATTACTAACACTCTTTCGAGCACTATCACTGCTAACACTCTTTAAAACTACAACCGACACGCTTTAATACAAATTAACACTCTTTATTTAATGCATACATTGACACTCGTTACCCCACACACTTGCACTATTAAACATTCACATACATTGAAACTCTTTTTAACACACACTCACTGACACATTAAATACTCACACAAGCAATCTTTAAAATTAAAACGCCTTTTTCAAAGTGCTAATGATAGTATTATAATGTGCTATTGATAAAGTAACAAATGCCAATTTATATAACGAGCATTTTATAATATTAGCACTAACACTTTCAAGAAAATTACCTTTCATATCATTAGAAAATTGCATTTTACGATTAATCTTTTATTTAGTTGTTCAAGCTAATAGATAGAACAAATTTACGATTAATCTTTTATTTAGTTGTTCCATGTATCAAATTATTAATGATGATGCCAAAAAGTCGAATCAGTCCAAATCAAAGCGATCAATTGTACTTCGGCGATTGCTTAGCCTGAAAATAAGACAAAACACGTAAACTAAGCCGGGACTTCACCGGCGAAGGCCCTCCGGTGTAAACCAGTAATTATCTCCTCATTCGGGTATCAATCCAGGCGAAATTATAGTGATAGGATTTCATCAGTTTTATGTAATTATCATTCATATATGTATATCTCTTTCCATAATTGTAGATATCAATCAAATTGTATAGCAATTATAGGACTCTATGTATAATTGGTTATATATATGAAATATCAGAAAAGAGAAACTGACGTTTGAGTCTTCTCCCAAATCTCTTTGTCTTAGATGGTATCACGATCCTTCTAACGGAGCCATGACAAATCCGACTGAATCCATTCCTTCGGTCACCTCTACGTCACCTTCTTCTTCCGCTGCCACCCAAACTCTTCCTCTAAACCTCAATATCCAGTCATACCTCGGTCATTGTCATCTCACAAATGAAAATTACTTGAACTGGAGGTCTCTGTTTTATACGGTCCTCACGACCTATAAACTTACCAAAGCTGTTACAAACACCGTGCAACCTCCTTCCAAATTGGCGGATGGTTACGCAAACCGAGGTGGACCACTTTCTCCAATCCTCGAAGCCTTGTTCTTGGCCGGATTAAGGCTACGATTCTGACAAAATTCGATCAAGAGTAAATCCTGTGAGAATGCTCAGGCGGTGGTCTTTGCTTGAGAAACGTTTCGGAGGTCGGTCTAGGGTACACATCCAAAAACTTAAAACCGAACTCAATGCCCTTGCCAAAAAATCTGAAACGTCAATTGATGATTACTTCCTCCAGGCGATCTCAATTTCTGATGCCCTTGCCAAAGCCGGCGAAATTGTCGCTGATGACGATTTGCAGCAACACATCGTTGCTGGATTGGGGCACTCTTATAAAGAGTTTATCACCTCCTAAAACAACAGGCCTACTCATGATTTGACAGAGTTTCGGAGTAATAAAAGTAACGTACCCGAATATGGAAATAATGACTTGTATTTATAATGATGGATTGACAGAATTCATGTTGAAATTGGACTGTAAAGAGATAAGGTATAATCCTAGGAGGATTATATAGGTTGGAGAGTCCTTATTTGACTTGAATTGATATAGTAGGTGGTTACAATCATGATTAGATTATAACTGCTAAATCCTTATTAAAATAGGATTACAAGGTCTGTTATGCCGGAAAGCCGAGAAGCACAAATTCCTTATCTCGTCCTATGTTGATATGCCGAGATGAATGAATTCCTTTCCTCGTCATATGAAGATATGTCAAGATATATGAATTCCTTTCCTCGTCATATGAAGATATGCCGAGATGCAAATATTCCTCTCCTCGCCATTTATGGGCATTTAGGTCCATGATGAGTCGGGAAGGGAAGGAGAAATAAGTGGCGCCCATCATGACAACATCAAGGTCGAGATAGGCACCTCGTCCTCAATGGAGACGATCTCGACCTACGAGGGAGGTCTCCTCGGCCCTTATAGTTGGGCTTTTATGTCTGCTTGTTGGGCCTTGGTCAGCCTTGTTGATGCCGAGACAGATGTACGAGAAGCCCATGTCGTAACTTGAAATGGATTATGTTTGTGGCTCAATCCACTTGAACCTGACCCGAACAAGCCCATGTTCTTATCTCGATTTATACTGTTCAATTAACATTAACGACTTAGCGGCTTAATGAAGAGGGGTTATGGCCGCTGTGAAATAAATCATTTGGGAAAGATGATGGGGCGAGAGATTTAGAGAGGGCTTGCTCAAGATGATTTTTTTTCTCGTTAAATTTTGGTAATTCTTGTTATATTTAGTTAGGTTTTAGATTTTCGAGGAAGGAAAAAAAATAGGTTGTCATGGCCTAGCTGTACATATCATTTCTTTTTGGGTTCAATCTCAACAATGCAGTTCATCCAACATAGAGAATAACTCATCGTTGTGAGTTCCCCGTCACACATATACATTGAAATTCATACTTTTTAAAGATTTATCAGTGTATTCCAACCCGTATTAAAGTGTACGTTAATTATATTGAATGACAGTAGATGTTTTGAGCATAATAAATATTCTCTCCGTCCTAGGTGAGTGTGGAGTTATTTTCTTTTTCGTTCGTCCTAGGTGAGTGTGGACTGTCCAAAATGGCAAAGAATCTTTACTATTCCACCCACTCATTCTCTCTCCTACTTTACTTTTACACTCACAACACCAATCAACTTACTATTCCTCCCACTCATTCTCTCTCCTATTTAATTTTTCATACTCACAAACACCTCCTTCCACTAGTTATCTCTCTTATTTTTCCTTAATTTGTGTGCCCAAATATTTGGTTCACACTCACCTGGAACGGAGGGAGTATGCATTTTGAATATGACTATTAAAAGTGCTAAATATAAATGAATGAATAATTAAAATTAAAGTTTGAACCAAATACAATAGTTTAGATTTATATATATATATATATATATATATATATATATATATATATATATATATATATATATATATACTAGCCGTACTCCCGTGCGATGCACGACAATATTTTGTAACAATCATATTCAAATTTTATAATTAAAGAAAAGGATATGGATAATGAAGAAATATATTACAAACCAAAGTTTACATATATCTCCATGGATAATTTACAATAATAAATACAAACTCAAAAATTATTAAGTACGAAGTATTTCCTTAAAAAAACATTAATTGTGTAGTGTGAATAATGACAATGATATAAAATTGCAAATAGTAATCGGGGAAAAAAATCTTAATCTACACTTTACAACAATCAAAAAGCAAGACTAATAAAAAATAGACAACTAAAAATAAATAAATTCCAAACACTTTCCATTAATCAATTATAATCATGATATTGAAATTTAGAGTGAGCCTACGACGTTTATGTAGCTGTACACCCGTGTGATGCACGGTAAATTTCTGAAAAATTCTGAAATATGAAAAGAAATATTGAAATAAATACCACAAAAACATTGTAACAAATAGAACATTTTTACAGAGAGAAATAGTTATATACTCCCTCCGTCCCGGCCGACTTAGGACTTTTTGCCATTTTGGGCGTCCCACCCGACTTAGGACGACCCAAAATGGAAACCTTAAATCACTATTCTCTCCACTCATTCTCTCTCCTACATTATTTTAATACTTACAACACCATTATAATTTACTATTCCCTCCACTCATTCTCTTTCCTATTTTTAAATTACACTCACAATATTTACCTTTTTCTTAATCCCCGTGCCATTTCAAAAAATCATAAGTCGGCCGGGACGGAGGGAATATTACGTAAAAGTGGTGGGGGAAATGAAATTACATATTAGTAAATACTTCTTTGAAAACCACGTTCACATTAGAACTATCAGAAGAAGAAGATGGACGATCTTCATTAAATATCAATATTTACTTCAAAAGAAAGTAGAAATATACATAGATTTTTTTCCACAAACCATCCACATATAAACACAAATTAAAGTACAACAACCCAATATCTTAAAAATCACTACATAAATAATATAAATAATTTTACAAATTTGTATTATTTTAAATATACATAAAATATTGATACATTTATTTTAATTTTTATATTTCAAGTGTTGTTTAAAAAGAAACAAAACTTGAAATATAACCATTACAAAATATGGAAAATTTTGGGACACATATGAGGACCAAAAGATCAATCAAATCTGAACAAAAATGGTTATTTATTTGAGACAGAGGTAGTACTAATATTATATAGGAAAAATAAATTAAAATTACTAATAACCCATGCAACATAATTCTTTCTCAATTAATATAATGCTATATATTACGCATAATTTATGACACAATATGTCATAATCAATAAAAAAAAAATTCATTCTCTCTCATCTCAAACTAATTTTATTACTCCTACTTAAATAAAGGTATTCCTTGCTAGAAAATGTATGCCTATACTACTGAAGTTGTTTTATATATATATACGGAGTATATCTTTTCATGTACTATTTTAATAATTTTCAAAAGTCAAGTTTTCATATTCAATGTTTAATATTTGATAATTTCATACAATATATTTCCGTATACAATATATTTCCGTGTAGTATATTAGAAATTTTTTAAAATTAAATCACATATATGTTTTATTTAATAATTTCAATATCAATTTTCATTATTTTATAACTAACAACTCCCTTCATTAAATTTTTATATTTATTCCAAAAAAAAAAACTTTCCATGTTGTATTTAAAATTTTAGAACTTAACTTTTCCTATTGTATCAAGTAACTAATTTGTTATAACTATGTCAAATATAATGCCTAAATATATAGTATATTTTTTTTCTAATTTGAATTGAAGTTATTAATAATTCCCATAACTGTATTAATGCATTGATGTTTGATGGAGAAAATTAAAGGTGACCCTTGGTGATCCTATGAAGCAAAAAATAGGGAAGAAATAAAAATGGAGAATGTTCTTTGGGTTAGATGATAAACCTATATAAAAAAGAGTATGAAAATTTTAATATTTACATAAATAATAGCAATGACTAAGTAAAAGGTATGATTTAAACACAAAAATTATTTACCCTAGACACATATTTTGGGTGATAGGATAGTATTAGTTTTGTAACGACCCCAACCCTAGGCATTTATTTTTAATATTATATTAGATGCTTTTAATATTTATATTTATTTTATGTGTTCCTTTATGTCTTTAAATTCTTAATTTAAGATAAATTGGGTAAGTGGTAAGATTGGAATCTTTTAAGAATTTATTGGTTATTAAATAAAGAAGATTGGGGAATAATAAAAATGGAAAAATGATAAATAGTGCAAGGAGGTGAATTGAGTATGATGAATTATTTGGATAAATGAGTTAAGTTTAAATTAAAGGGATTGGGTGAAAGTCTTGGTGATATTTCAAGAGGGGGGCCAAAGTTTATAACCTCCCCTCCTCATGCCATGTGTTCCTCTCTCCTCTCCCCCATACCCTCCTCCATCCGGCCCCCCCCCTTCTACATCCTCCTCACTCTCCTTCCTCCTCCTTCATTCTTTCATCTTCCTCCTAGTAAATCCTTAGACTCCATGGAAACTCAACCCAAGCTTTGAAGCCAAGCTCTTCCTCCATCAAATCCAAGTCTAAGGGTAGCTTTGAAGTTGGATTATCTAGAAGAATCCATCAAGTGAGAAAGATCAATCTTCCATATTAAAATCTAAGGTGAGTTATTATGACCTCTTTTCATTTATGTGCTCATGAACTATCCATTGTTGTTCTTGATGTTGTAATGGTTGTTACATGTCTTGGAAGTCTTCTTGGAGTTGAGTAATTAGTTAATGTTATGGAATATTGTTGTTGTTCATAAGAAATGATTAAGAGTGTAAGAAAATGTGGGGAGTTGGATTAAGATGGTAAATCATGAAAAATGGAAGTAAAAATTGGTTGGAAATTAAGTGGTAATTGATTTGGGGTTTAGGTTATCTTGGGGTTTAAATGAATTAGTATAAAGTGTATGAAGTTTAGGAAGTCCTTATAAGTTCACCAACAAGGGAAAATCAGTTTGGGACAATTTTGGTTAGGGTTTCTAAAGGATTTTATTCTCGTTCAATTCGGGTTCGTGTGGCACGAGTCGTGCTGCGGCACGAGTCGTGCCTTGGATGGGACGAGTCGTGACAAGGATTAAAGGGAAGTCGTGCCTAGTGGGGACGCTCGTTCGGGAAGGCCAAAGTGGGCACGAGTCGTGCCCTGGGGCACGAGTCGTGCCCCGGCCTCGGTGACATCGGGTCAACTTTGAAGCTGTTTAAACCTAATCGAACTAGAACCAAAATGAAATCTCTTTAACCTAGATTAAAGTAGAATACTTTGGCTACTCAATGACATCTTAAGTGATCAAAATGGAATTGTGGAAGTAGTTTAAATATTGCCCCGAAAATGGTTGATAGGTTTGATTTGTGACTTCACCAAAATAGTTCCAATTTGGGAAATAGAACTTGAACTTTAATAAATGTTATTCGAGGTCGTATAATGACTATGTAAGAGTGGTTTATGATATATAGTAGCCTCACTCCCTATCTTTAGTGAATAGTTGCAATGGTGTAGAAGCCATAGGTTTCACTATTGAGCTGATTGGTAATGGGTAGGTATCACTTGTGGCATTGTGTCCAAGTTATGGAATTATTGATATTACGGTTATCTTAATATCCTAAAGTATGGACTATTTGGTAAGTTGTTATGTGGTATCCCATTGTGTGGATTATGTGTTATATGGTGGTGTGACATCCCAATTGTGGATTATGTGGCATGTTGATTATATTGTTATCCCAATATGTGGATATGTTTATTATGTGGTTGTATGGTTATCCCAATTGTGGATTTATTTGTTATCATTCATATTTATTGATGATACTATGCATAGTGTATTACTTAAATGTTGCATTATGGTATTGATGGGCATGAGTATACATTACCATGTTATTATATGATTATCCCATTTTGTGGATTATAATTCAAGTATCTATTATGTGCTTGAATGTGTATATGTTCGGGTGGGTATGATGGAAGTCAATCAATTATTGATTTGTTCAATAAGTGATTGAAGGTTCATCATATCGGTGACCCTTCCCCACTCGTGGCCGCGGGGTGGCCGCGGCAAACTCAGACCGAGTGATAAGTAGCCTTTACATACCGCTGCGATTAGGAGAAACTGGGAATGCTCTGTATGAAGCCAACGGCTCTCTGCGATGGCGATGATAGTATATGATACTCTAAATATAGGGGTCATATATGTATCCTGTTTTTCTTATATGGATCTGGGGTATGAGACCTATAAGCGGTGAATGTGCATGGGGGCGGTTCACCAAAGAGTGGAGTTTTACTCCCACGTTGTACGACTTATTGTTCGTACGGGAAAAGGTAAAATGAGGTAACGTAAGGTGTTTACCGCTTTCATAATGTGTTAAGTGTTGCCATGCTACGTGTTGCATCTTGTATGGCATCTTGCCGCATATCATAATAGCTCATTGAGATTTATTCTCACCCCCTCTCCCTTTCTTGTTTTAGATTCCGAGACGGGTGACCCGAACCGTGAGGCCGGGGATATCATTGTGGACTTTTGCTTTTGGGGTTTGACAAGTTAAGTATAGGAGTGGGTTGTTAGGAGTATTTGTTAAGTATTCCTCTTTTATATTTTGTATGGAAAACCCTTTTGTTAAACAGATGTTAATTAAGGTTTCCAATGTATTTGATTAGATATCGATTTATTAAAGTTATGGTTGGATTTCCTCTAAGTAGAGATATTACTAATTGATTTTAAAATTGTAAGTTTGAAGGGTGGTTTTCTTTTAAAGGCAAATAAATGTTTTAAAAATTGAGATGGTTTTTCTTAGATTGAGCTCCCTTAGCTCGGGACACGTGTTAGGTCCCGGGTTGGGGGGCTCACAAGTTTGGTCTCAAAAAAGATTATTAAGATTCATTTAAAAGAAAAAATAAATTAAGACTACATAATAAAGCTAACTGAAAATTAAAATTACCACTCTTTAACAAAAAAAAAAAAACCGAAATTATCACTAAAAAATAAGACAATAAACACGTTTATACCTTTTTTTTAAGACTCATAATTGTTTCTTTCCTTTCAATAAATAGAAATAGATTACATTGGTGATTGAAAAAAATCAACAGGGATTTTTTAAAAAAAAATTAGGCACACATCTTTTATCATCATAAATGTGGAGAGTTTTCAAAAAAAAAAAAAAAAATTATTTACAAATCACTAAATTAAAATTGCATTAACTTCAATTTCCCATTAAATTAAATGTGGTCAATCATCCCATAATTTCACTTTCCTTTCTCTATCTCTTTCCTCTAATTGCTCATTTGAAAAGGAAGAAAATTAAATTTTTTTTTGGAAAGCTCAAATGAGCTGTTTATTCCACACCTACCTTTCATTTCCCCACGTCCTTTCTCATCCTTCCATCTTAAAAACAATTAAATTGAAAAATAAACTACTCTCTTCCTTTCTCTCTCTAACTCTCCCTCTTCTTCTTTCATCTCCCCCACCCACCACCCACTTCCCCTTCTCTCCGAGCCACCACAACCCCAACCTCCATTACCGCCCCCGTCCTCCTCCGACCCCATGCTCTCTATCTGTTTCATTTTCCTCACACGGCTACACCTCCCCGCCTACCCACCACCAACAACTACCATTGTCACCGCCTCATCTTACTCTATGCCCCTCTCTGTTTCTTCTTCATCTTTTAATCTAGTCCGCCCCACACATCCTACCCATTCGCGCCGACACATCACAACCATCAACAACATTGTTCGCCCCCTCATCTTCTTCCCCTGCCCTCTCTCCGTCGCTCTCTCTCCGCGTCTCTCTCTCCGTTTCTTCAACAGCTTCAAATGTAATTTCTCCCACCTCTAAAACAGTTAAAGAAAACAATAGAAAATCACGATTTAGAAAGAAAAAATAGGAGATATCAGATCTGCAAGAAATCAAACAAAGGAAAGAGACATCCGCCATGGCTGCAACTGTAGGTTGCATAGAGAGAGTCTCTCATGCCTTCCTGGTTGCCTCGCCAAGATACGGTTCTAAATCACTGTTGAAATTGCATTTTTGGTAGCTAATTTTTATTTTGTGGGTGTGTGTTCGTGCGTGTGTGTGTGTGAGGGAAGAGGGCAGAAGAAAAGGAAAGAAAGAGTATTTGAAATTAAATTTTCCTTGAATTTGTGTGCACCTTTCTCTTGCCCAATAACAATTTGAGTAGTGTTAGATTTATTAAGAAAAAGAAGACAAATGGGCTACATGCAAAGTGGACAGATGTTTGAATTTTTTTATTTATTTTTTCCATTGCATGAATTATGCATTTTTGAAAACACCCTTAATGATTAATGATGAGCTGCTTTAATTCAAAATATGCATTGGAGGATGAGCACCTCTTTTCAAAGCCAATGAGATAAACTGAAAATTAAAAAAAAAAAAATTAACTGAATTTTTTTTAAAAAAAATTTGACTGCTCATCAATATAAAAATGGAAAATCCATGGAAATTGTGTAGTATTTGTTTTATTCAAACAAATGTGAAATGTCAGATTTGCCCTTCAATATTAAAAAATTTACCACTTGCTTCCTTTAATATATATATATATATATATATATATATATATATATATATATATATATATATATATATATATGTTTGTGTGTGTGTGTGTGTTGAAAAACAATTTTTAAAAGGTAGTATATTGGAATTTTTTTTCAAAATAACACATTTTTAAAAGTATTTTTTAAAATTTCACACTTTTAAAAGTATTGATCAGAATAACCTAGTTTTTTAGAATTTGCGGTTGGCAACTGCGTTTTCATTAATGAATTCGCAGTTGGCAACCGCGAGTTTATAATTTTTCAAATATATATATTTAAAAAAAAATGCGATTGACAACTGCGAATTCAACTTTGAAAACGCAGTTGCCAACCACAAATTTTAAAAATTAAGTTATTCTGGTCTATACTTTAAAACTTTAAAAGTGTGACATTTTGAATTACGGGGAATGGAGGTGAGGTCATAGGAATCGGTCGCGTGACCTCTCCCCTTATTTTACCACGTCAGTATAACTGACTCGGCGCAACCCAATTGGTCCAATTCGCCCAGGTACATATGGTAATGCGAATAATGATCGGGGTAAAATGGGAAAATACTTCATTCAGTCTACAATAACAGTCGTTTGACTCCGACGGCAAATCTCTAACCTTACTCAGCCGCGTTTCGCTACCGCATTCCCCTCCCGGCGAACAACTCCCCAAATCTTCCCGTGAGCTCATTTGTTAGGGTTTCAATTTGAATCGAATCAACCGAATCAGAATTAACACTGTTCATTTGCAGATCTCATTTTTCATTTTGCAGGGAATGGCCAGAAATTTGGGATTTCTGGTTCTATTACTGACAGTGACGTCGATCTATGAAGCTACGGCGATAATCAGTCCGATCTCCGTAGCTCAACGGTCCGCCGCATTAGAGATGGTAAATTTGGTTGATGGATCCATTGGAAGGTTGGCTTAAACCCTCACTAAAACCCTGCGGATTTGATTGTTACGGAATTAGAATTGTTTAATTGATGTTATTTGTTTATTTGCGATGATGTGATAAGAATAATTAGCATTTGGTTCAATGTGCTTGGGACAAAGCATCTGCCAAATTGCATTTGTTTTCTCTTTGAAGTGTATAGAAGGTTTGAATGTGTGTTGCTTGGTTTTAAATGACATGAGAAAGAATTTTGGTGAATTCATTTCCTTTATCCGGTAATTTTCCTCCACATGTGTTTTAAAACCAATGGGATTTGACTATTTATCTGAAGAACATGTGTGATAGTTTATCTGTTTTTGTAAAGCAATAGAGCCTTTGGTTCATGATTATTTTTGTTTCTAAAACTGTGAACAATTTGTATGTTTAGTATCTGTTATGTAGACTTTTTAAAATCCAAATAAGATCCGTTTTCTTGGCAGAGGTAGTATTCGCTTAGTGAGGGTAAATGAATGAGTTTCAGTTGAGAGTTAATATTAACTGATGTCGCGATATCTGTTTCAGCTTAGAAGAAACATACGAAGCATTAAAAACATTTGAGGTACTTGGAATTGAGAAGAAGTCTGAAATAAGGGCTTCCACTTGCAAAATTGTGGTGGATACTATTTCGTCAGCATCCTCAAGTGTAAAGGATCTGTTTTACGCATTGAGTGTTGATGGGATATTGAAGTGTGAGCTTAAAGAGAAAGTGTTGACGGTATATTTGCGCTTTCACCTCCATATGTTGGTCTTATTTTGAATTCATTTGAGTTTTTTATCCCTACATGTGTGATTACCTTGATGCTAATCTTTCTATATTTAGGGTGTCGCTTCAAGACTTAAAGATTCTGTGAAGGCTGCAAATTCTCTCCTAGACTTCTACTATCCAATTGGAAGTTTGATACTTATTAAGGTGAATGGTGAACTGTGCGTTAATTGATTTCAAATCTGTATTTGCTGAGAAACGCTGTTTGCTGATTCATCTCTGCAAATAATTAGAGGAAAATTACTTCTCTTCAACATTTAAATTTGGTCGGAAGTTGTCTGAGAACTTCTTGAGAGAGGCTCTAACTTTTTCCCTTCTAGGAGTATCTGTTGATCTCGAGTTGTACATTTATTACGCATGACACTGTTTTCTGTTGATCTATTGTCCAGGACCAGCCTTCTCAAGTCGATGTACTTCTTGGAGACGCCGCTGGAGTTTTCCGATCCATAAAGGTTTGCATCTTGTCTATCTACATGAATGACATGATACTTAGTGGGTTATGAAATCAACCCCCTCCTTCAGGGTTCCCCTTGACCACATCAAAACCACAAAGCCTGGCTAGATTTCAGAAATTGATTGTGGAAGTTATTTTCAGGCTCTTAGTCAAAGTGATGGAAGATGGCGCTACAGTTCAAGTAATCCTGAACCTAGTACTTATGCTGCGGGTAAGTAATTTTGTTTCTTCTACACTTATGGTTTCTACTGTAGTAATTTGTTACTCCCTCCATCGCAAAGAAGAGGTTGGTATTTGACCTTTCTCACCCAGTCTTACCAATTTTTGGACCAATAATAATTATATTTCTCCTTGCTTTAGAAAATAACAATTACATTTGAAGCTAAACTAAAAGCACTATGGATCACATGTTTCTGTAGTTTTTTTTTTAAAAGCATATAATGATCATGGAATTTCCATTTGAGAAATAATCCAACTGCCTGGAAATTTCAAACCATACCTCTTCTTTTTGTGATGGCAGGATACTTAATAATTACTTATCTTTCTTGCTATGATATAGGTTTTGTGAGGTACCATTTTGTTAAATCACCTGCATTATATTTACCAGCTTCTACTTTTCTAATTCTTTGCAGGTATAGCATTTGAGACCCTTGGTGGAGTTGTTTCCTTAGCATCTTCTGAAATTGATGAAAGTCTAGTAAGTTGAACTGTATCCTTCTATCTTCACCCAGTAAATCTGATACTGCTTGCTAAAGTTTGAATTATTTCAATTTTTCCCCCATCTCCTATCTGAAAATTTATGAAATACAAACATTCTGGGGGTTAGTAATCGCTGTTTTCAGCTTTCCTTGTAAATGGGGCAGTAAAGTTGCCTAAATATTTAAATCTGACACGCGTTCTATAATCATCGTAGCTACGGCAGTGCTGTAGTGTGCCAAGTGATGAGCTTTTGGATTTTCAAAGCATGCTTTATATAAATGCAATGATCATTTTGTCCATAGACCCTCATTTTATAGAATATGAGGAGCGAAAGGAGACAAAAGGTAACATTTATGTCAGCTAAGATCTTCCCTCGCCCCGGAGACTCCTATATGTCTTGTTGCCAAACATTCTCTTATATTTATAAACTAAAGAAAATGCACTCCCTCAACTTTAGATGGTTTAATATGTGTTTGATTTTATAACCTAAAAAGAAGAAAACCCTATTATTTAATTTATGTTAATACATCATTTTAAATGCTTCTCTAAGCTATCTGTCCCCATTGACCAAAACTTTGCTTATCATATGCAGATTGGTACATTGAAGAATGATATTCTTAAGCTCTTTGACAGTGCCGAGAAATACGGTATGTATGCCAATAGTTCTTTAACTTTTCTGATAGTGTTTTGTTTCTCTCTTGCCTTGATATTTCCTGCTTTCTGCTCTTATTTTTCAAAATTACATCTTATTATCATACTTGAAAGGATTCCCCTGGGGTGTAAGGTCGAACTATAGTTTTTCAAGACGCTGGCCCGCCTCGGCTTATTCTGGCCTTCTAGGGTGGAGCGCCTCGTAGTGTTCAGGCAGGTGAGGGTGTGCCTTTTTGATTTAGGTATCCGCCATTTCCATTAATGGCGAGGGTCGAGAGCCGTACACCTTGCATAAAAGGCTTAAATTTTATTTTTATTTTTTGGTAAAACCATGTAGTTCCAGGGTTGTTTAGGGCTTTTGAAGTTCAAAACTATGTAGTTTTGGGTGAAAGAAATGACTGAGATATAAATTACGAGGGCTTGCCCTTGTTAAGCAAGACTGAAGAAGAGAGTACGAGACTGAAAGGTGGCACAGCAAGAAGTTGGGATCTCTGGCATTTTCATTTACGAGGGCTTGCCCTAATTGCCATGCTAATTGAGATGAAAAATTGGGATCTCTGGCATTTTCATTTATGAAGTATGTAGAGGATGTTACTGTTTTGTAGTTATTAAGTACTTGTGATATTGGTGTAACAAACAATGACGTTCTCGGAACATAGCGATTAACAACATTTTGGGTCATAGATTACTTGACAGTAACATTTCTGTGTAAATGGAAGGTTCATATGCAAAAAGCAAAGTTGATGAAACTCAACATTGTTTTATTCCCTTACGATCTTGCTTTTCATGGGAGTGCCCTCCATGGGGATTAATTGGAGACGAATGAGTAGCACTTGAAGTTGTAGGTCAAATCATGGTTGAAATATTATATAATTATCCTCTTATTTCGATCTTTGATAACAAGCCAAATTCGAGTCAGACTACTCATTTTGCTATGATTTCATGTTTTTAGATGATGGGGCCTATTACTTCGACGAGAAACTTTTTGATACCAGTGGTACTCAGGGTCCTCTTTCAGCTACCTCTTCAGTTGTTCGCGGCCTAACAAATTTTGCTGCTGCTACTTCGGGAGGTTTGAATGTGTGTGGTAGCTGACTCTTTGTTTTTGGGCTTATTCTGTTGCAGTTTTCACTTTTTGGGAATGTTCTCTAGAATTTTGGCTTTAAATTTGCAGCTTCCAGGGGACAAAATACTGGGTTTAGCTAAATTTTTCCTTGCAATTGGAATTCCTGGCAATGCCAAAGACTTGTATTACCAAATTGACGCACTAGCTTCCTTGGAAAGCAACAGGCAAGTGGTTGCATGAATGTCTACTTTTATGGGTTTCTTCTAATCACAAATTGTAAGCTTATTCTGTGTAAGTAGTTAATTACAGTAATGCATTGTCATATTGACTATTGAGCACTTCTGTAGCTTCCATATATGATATATCTATTTAAAAATATTTAAATACACGTAAGTCTATTGCAAATGTTTTCCTTTGACTTTGTTTGCGTATAATTCTTTTTTGATGTTAAGAGATACTTAGATTTAAATGCAGATGTATGGTTTACATTTTACAATGATAATATGCACTCTTGTAACAATAATCGTTCTCACTGGCATTTGTTATCAGCATTATTACATTTTTTTTAATAATAACTTGAGCATCTTTTCCTGTGCAGTGTATTGGTTCCTCTAATTTTATCTCTTCCAGCTACTGTTGTTTCATTAACAAGGCAAGAGAAAGTTAAGGTGCATTATTTCTTTTGACCTTTAATTCCTTGCTATTTTTATGGAGCTCTAAGAAGCTTAAATAACTGCTGATTTTACTTGCTTTTTGTTTTTGTTTTCTTAGTTTTGTGTCTTTCAATTGATGCCCAGTATTCTTCTTCACCTGCAGTTGTTTGACTTAATTATTCATTATGTTCCCGCAAGTTGATATATTTATGATATAGGTATACAGGGTTAAGTTTCATGTTTGCTCCTCGCGTGAGAGGAAACCTTTTTGTAATCACATCATCACTGCTGACATACCACCTGCACCGGGAAAAACTAAAATGAATTTACATAGTAGAAATTTATGTTCCCATGACTTCTCTTTTGTGTTCCCAATTGAAGTCCTTATGATATGGAACAATGGATTTTACAATGTGGTTCTGTTTAACGAATCAAAGACCTTTTAGAATATGGGAGTGGTGTATAATTTAATCATTTTGCTTAAGTGGTTCTTCTTTAACCATGTTTGTACATGGTTATTCCTGCAGGTTAGGGTGAGTACCGTGCTTGGATCTACTGCACCTCCTCTATCAGTAAAACTTAAGCAAATTTTCAGCTCAGGTTCAAAGGATGCCTCCATCATTGACAAGGTGGGGGAATTGAATGATGATTGCTATTGAAGGCTCGCTCCTCTTTATTTGTTTGCTCATCTTTACTTGTCTTAAAGTGCTATTTCTAGTTATGGAACTATGATAGAAGTATTTGAGTCCAACTTTCCACTGCATCATTCCCCCTTCTAAAGCCACAATGGTCTGGTGGGTTTCTTCAATGCAGGAACTTAGATTTGACTCCGAGGAAGCTGTTCATATTTTGGATGCTTTACCAGAATCTGTTGATGTTGGGGACTACATTTTTGCATTTGAGGTACTCAATTTGTTCTTGGGTTTCTTTGTGTTGAAGCAATCAACTGCTGATCTTACCTCCGTATTTTGACTACATCTCTCTCTCTCTCTCTCTCTCTCTCTCTCTCTCATCATTTCCTGGCTTGCTAGATTGTACTACATGATGCAGAGCATAAGAAAATCTACGTCACTGGAGGCCGGACAAAAGTACCAATATATGTCACTGGAGTTGTCAACGTTGATAATGCAGAAATTGCAGTACTTGAGAGTGATATTGGTACCGTAGAAAGTCAGAAGAAGTACGTTATTTACATTTATCTAGAATGCAAAAATTTTCCTGCAATGACTTTTTTCAGAATTACAGTATATAGCTTGTAAGGTGGAAGTATAATGGTTTCCTTTGAGCCTTCAAGAGGTATTTACCTAGCTGTTATAAGAAAGTTTGATCATGCAACACCTCACTAGTTATACCAATTTGATGACTTAACTAGTTCTCATTACGAGTGTTCTTGCCTCTATCTTGTCTTTATTTAATTTCCATTTCAGCACTTGAAGGAGATTTAATTTTCTTGGTTAGGGGTATTATGAGGATTAGGTAATTATGTCCATTGGATTTCTAGGTGTACAAATACTTTGAGACATCAAAAATAAAAATAAAATGAGGATTCGGCTAATATATAAGATGATGGAGGGAACTATCCTATGCTAATGAATGGGCGCTTGTTGAATTCCTAGAAACATATTTTATTATTGTTTATTGAGGAATGAGGTGATCAGAGGTAAAATAGGAGCTGCGCCCATTGAGGATAAAATGAGGAAAAATCGTCTAAGGTGGTTTGGGCATGTGAGAAGGAGACCGAGTGATGCATCGGTTAGGAGGCTGGAACAGTGGAGAAATTATAAAATGGCGGGGGGTAGGGGAAGACCCAAACAAACTTGGATTAGAGTGATTGAAAATGATATGAGTTTACTTGGAGTGGATGAAAGTATGGTGTTGAAGAGGCAGGAGTGGAGGGCAAAAACCCATGTGGCGGGTTGATTTTTTAATTTATTTTTATTATTATTATTATTATTTTTTATTATTATTTTTTATTTTAATTTTTTAATTTTTTTTTTAGTTTTTTTTTTTTCAACAACCTTTTTACACGATGACATATGAGGATTCATGTTAGCCGACCCCGATTTATTTTGGGACTAAGGCTTTGTTGTTGTTGTATTGAGGCAGTACTTTACCTTAGTATGAGCAGAAGCGTGGTTCCGATGTTACTCAGTATTTCATAATATTCATGGACTCATCTATTCATGAGACATTTGATTCTGTAGACTTCCCCTCATAAACCTCCTGCAATTTTGTTTCTCTTGTACAAAGGTTGATTCAGTTGTAGTGTGGCCAGAGTGTTGGTTTACAATGATGCTAATGCAAGATTTTAAACCCTTAGTCACACCAATATTCCTTGATGATTTCGTAGAAGAGGATAAGGTCTTCTAATTCGATGAATTTTTCCATCGCTAAGACCTCGTAAACCTCGGGCAGCTCTCTCACTTCTCTCTTCAGGGCTTTACTTGAGTCAAATAAGGTCGGGATGTGCACTTCAGCCCATCACATCAAGAGATAAGTCTTGATGCCGCGTAGCGACCGAAACGAATCGTATAGCTATTGAAGTATCTTTTGTAGCTTATTTTTCTGATTCCTCTCTTTTATCATCATCATCATCATCATCTTCAAATCCTCGTGTTATAATAAACTCTGATAACTGAAAACTATGATTCTGCTGAGAATGGTGGATTGTTAAGAAGCTAAGGCTCCGTTTGTTTGGGGGAAAATGTTTTCCGGAAAACATTTTCCCCATTTTTCGGTGTTTGTTTCGCACCGGAAAATGGAGAAAATGTTTTACGCTAAACATGTTTATCTCATTTTTCGGAAAACATTTTCATTTTCCGGAAAACATTTTGCAGGAAATCATTTTCCGGAAAATGTTTTACGCTAAACAAACGGAGCCTAAGACACTTCTTGAGTGTATTGAATATGAATTTCATTTGATCTTCTTCAAAGATGTTGGTTCGATTATCAAAACTCTTACTGAAGTTTGTCAGCATAAATCTATATATATTATTATTATTGTTTTCAGTAATAGTTACTATCTTTCATGTAGGCTGGACCTGTCTGGATCTGATGCTGCGACATTATCAGCAAACCATCTTCAAAAGTTGCGGTTGTCCTTTCAGTTGACTACCCCTCTTGGGGCACCATTCAAGCCGCACAAGGTCCTGACCTGCTTGCTAAATACTCCCTCTGTCCCAAAATGAATGTCCTATTTTATTTTATTTTCAAATTTGCCCTTTGATCACGAGCAAATTTGAAATTTTTTCGGGCATTCATCTAGGGAGGGAGTAGTTCTCTGTCCGTCGCTTGTAATTATCTTTGTCAATAAGCTCAGTTTACTGTCATGTTTCATCAGGCATTACTCAAGTTGGAACATGAGTCTGGGGTTGAACATCTCTTCATCGTGGGGAACACTGGGAAGCAGTTTGAAATTGTTTTAGTACGTTCTTTGATCAAATTTCTTTTCTTTTCATTTCCTACTCTCTTCATGAAATGCATACAATGCTTTACCTAGTATTACTCGATAGATCAAGTTTTCTTATGTTGGCTATATGTTTCATTTCACCTTGCAGGATTTTCTTGGTCTTGTTGAGAAGTTTTTCTATCTGTCGGGTACATACGATATTGAACTTACAGTGGGAGATGCTGTTATGGTAAATGTGAAATTCTCTTAAACTTTTGTCGCAAAGATTGTACAGTCCTTAATGCTAATCGTTTTTTTCTGTTTCTTTCAGGAGAACTCCTTCTTATATCATCTGGGCCATGTTGAGTTAGATCTGCCAGAGGCACCTGAGAAGGCATCCCGCCCTCCTCCAAAAGCTGTTGATCCTTACTCAAGATATGGTCCCAAGGCAGAGATAACACACATCTTCAGGGTTCCAGAGAAGCGTCCTCCTCAAGAGCTCTCTTTTGCTTTCTTGGGCCTTGTTTTCTTACCCTTATTTGGATTCTTATTTGGGGTTAGTCCTTTATCTTATGGAACAATATACTCCGTATTACATTTATCACTTTATAGAAGAGTGTGAAGACTGTCTCATTGTGTCGCCTATTTCTCCTTGCTGTTATCCACCTCCCAACTTATAGCTGCTTGACATTTTCAATGGATATCAACCACTTCTGCTCCCCCCTGCCTATCTTCTCTCAATATTTTCATTTCGTGTGCAACATGTAACCTAACTAACATGTGACAATGGAGGAGGATACCGATTGACACCATTAGAATCATCTTTGAAAATCTTGGCAATCTTCAGCTTAGATGATTTCATGAAAATCACAAATGTTTCTTTTTTATTCAAGTGAGGTTATAGGAATCAGATTTGATCTGCTTCTATCCCATGTATATACAAAATGACAAAAGAAGCAGTTTAAAACTCCTAATCAGAATTTGTGTTTTAACTTTGTTCCCCAATCTGTCAAATAACCATTGATCTGGTTGACGGCAGTTCTATCAGCTTTTAGTATGATCATTTCAAGCTTAGATTAATAATCACACGAAGAGGAAGTTCTCTATCTTTCTTGATCTAAAATTTGTTGTAGCTACTTTGATAAATCCAACTATTATTTTGGACTTCAATTGATGTCTGCACTTTTGTCTTTGATAGTTATTACGTCTTGGTGCGAACTTGAAGAATTTCCCAACTTCAACAGTGCCTGCTACTTTTGCCATCCTCTTCATTGCTGGCATTGCAGCTGTTCTCTCCCTATATGCACTTTTCTGGGTTAAGGTACGTGCTTTACCTTCCACTTTCTTCTTTCTGGTAGGACCTTTAGCTGGATGTTAGCTGATTTCCATCAACATGATGTTGGTGCTAGATATACCGCTTGGGTGATAGTATTTACATCTATTTTCATTAATTGTACCTGACGTAATTCAGCTTGGAAAATGTTTGGAACTTTCCAATTACATTTTTATTATTCTGAAGGCCATAAATACCATGTTACATAGACCTGGGTGTGGGCACTTGTCCTGAAGTTGGACCCGGAAACCATGAATTTAGGATGCTTGACTTGGTTGAAAAGGAACTGAAAATAGGATGCGTGTGCACATGGAAAAAGTCTCTGTCTTTATTCTAAACTCTAATCTACAATATTTTAGCTATACATTATGGAAATTAGTGGAGCATATTGTTAGTGTAAAACTTTTGGGCATTTATTTTAAAAAGTTGGCAGAATAAGTGCTGCATATTTTCCAACTTCAAGTACTTGACCGAAAAGTATGAGCTGCAGTGTCCAAATTCTTGGGGAGTCTACAAGTGGAAAGAATAGTCCATGATACCCATTATTGGGTGCATGTGCACCCAATACTCTCCCACATTATAGAAAAAATTGCTTTATATATATACACACATAGAGTGCACCCATAAATCAAGTAGTTTGTTTAGCTTAGTGGGTCAAATGCAAAGTTTTTAATCTTGTGGTCTTAGGTTCATGTCTCGCTGTTGATATTAATTTTTGTACTCTAAAATGTGCACCCAATTTAAATAACTCCTGGATCCGCCATTCCCGTCATAAATATGATAAGAACTGGTTTTACATGTAAACAAAGCTCAGTCATGGATTAATCCGCAACTGAAAGGCTCAGTTTTCGGAAAGGGGACTTGTCCCAGGCTCCCAGCTGACTGACAACTCTTTCATTTAGATGCATGCCACTGCAAGTCATAAATAAATTAAATAGACTAAATTACCCTTAGAATGTTTCAATTACCTAGGTAATTAAATGCTTTTACAATGTACTTTCCTCATCATAAATAAGGGTGTACTAGGTAAAAAATGGTATAAATTTCTAGGTAATAGTAAAAAAAAAACAAGTATTTTAGGACAAAATTCAGCTCCTTCAATTACAAGTATTTTGGGACGGAGGGAGTAGCCAAAATTTGCTTGCAGAGACTAATTGTTTTCATTTGTGTGTGCAGTTGGACCTATTCACTACACTGAAAGCACTTGGATTTTTTGGGATGTTCTTGATGTTTGTGGGGCACAGGACCCTTTCCCACCTAGCTTCGACATCGTCCAAGTTAAAGTCTGCTTGATAGGAATAGAGAGAGAATATCCCCCGTGGTTAGCGTTAGTGAGTTCTGGTACGAGGAAGTATTTCACTTAACACACAGACAGTGGACTTGCATCCCCTTTACTAAATTTTGGTTTAGGACTTGTTCACTAGCTTATGTAAAACTGTACTTTTAATTTATTTGGGCTCACAATTATATTGAAATGAAGAGCTTACAAATATTCGGTTTTTCAGTTTTTGGGTTATTAGTCCCTCCCCTTCCTGTTTTGGCTTTGCCCTTGGTTGTGCATTGTAGGAGTGATGGTTCGGCTTGGCTCGTTTCAGTTTGGCTGAAGAACCAAAAGGCGAACTATAGTTGTTGATCGGCTGGGAGAATTTGAAACTGAGCTGAACCACAAACCGAGCTAGTTTGGCTTGGATTTGGATTTGGATTTGGATTGGTTGATTATGGGTAATTTCCTTGCTTAAATTTATTGAGAGTTTTATTATGTAAAACCAATTATAATTGGATAGACTTTCTCATAAAAATAATTGCATAAATAAGACTCCGTTTGTTTAGCGTAAAACATTTGCTGGAAAATGATTTCTTGCAAAATGTTTTCCGAAAATGAAAATATTTTTCGAAAAATGAGATAAACATGTTTAGCGTAAAACATTTTCTCAATTTTTCGGTGCGAAACAAACACCAGAAAATGGGAAAAATATTTTTCGAAAAACATTTTTCCCCAAACAAATGGAGCCTAAGTCAAACTTCAATTTTGACAAGATTTAACATAAAATTCAATTAGAAACCAAATCAAAGAATTTTTAACCAAATTGACATGTCTACCATTTGTGGATAATTAATTGGGTCACTTCCTTTTCTAATGCCCCTCTGGCGAGATTCAAACCCAATACAAGAGTCATTAGATCTAAAATTTTACCCACCCCTCGCACTTTTATAACTGACTTATAAGACTATTTCATCTCTTATAAGTGACTTATAAGACTAATTTGTCTATTATATTGACTTATAAGTAAATTTTTTCAGCAAAAAAAATTTAAAATTTTCAATAATAACAACGAATTAGTCTCATAATTTACATATTAAAACTCTTATAGCTGAATTATAAGACCAACTTGCCTCGTTTAACTAGTTCGTCTCTTATAATTGACTTGTAAAACAATTTTTTTTTCAATCAAAAAATCAAAAATTTCAATAACAACGACGATTTAATCTCATAATTTACACATTACAACTCGTATATCTTAATTATAACTTACTTATAAGACTATTTGATCTCTTATAAGTGACTTATAAGACTAATTTGTCTCTTATATTGACTTATAAAATATTTTTTTCAACCAATTTTTTTTAAAAAATTTCAATAATAACAACAAATTAATTTAATAATTTACACATTACAACTCTTATATCTGAATTATAATATCCACTTGACTCTTATAAATACTTCATCTTTTATAATTGACTTAGAAGACATTTTTAACAAAAAAATTAAAAATTTCAATAATAACAATGAATTAATCTCATAATTTATACATTACAACTCTTATAGCTTAATTATAAAATCAAATCACATCTTATAAGGCCATTTTGCCTCTTATTGAAGTATAAGGCCAATTTTTATTAAATGAAAAAAAGGCATAGATCAACCACAATTAACATTTCAAAATAGTCATACAAACAAAACAACCCTAAAATTGGACACTTTGTACACCAAATCCACATCAAATATCTCCTTATTTGATGTGGAAGCAAATGACCAACATCAACCATTGTCCTGTTATTGTTTTGGAAGCAAATGACGAATATCAATCCCACTACTCAAAGACATTTCCAATTTTAAAACCCCCAAATGTCCATCTCAAACCCCTGATTTTCTCAATCCCCTTTCCCCCAATTCTTCACCGCTTCAAAACAAACCCCCAAATCTTCATTTTCTTCCTTAGTTCGCCGTCCCCGTCGTTGTACATCATTGCTTCTCGCCGGACTCGAAGCTTTTGAGCTCGAGTAGACCAAATCGGCAAGGAAGGTTCAAATCAACAAGGAAAAATCGCTCCAGTCGCTTGCTAAGTCTCTAACAGTGTGGCTCAACTTCTTATTTGAGAACCCTAGATCTTGTGGTTGTCATGTTTCAAAGCTCACTGGGGAGGGCGAGAGAAGTGAATTGAATTTAGATGTTTATTCGGGTGGAAAGGGGGATAGTTTAGACGATGAAAGAGAGAGGAATAAAATGTACCTGCTTACTTTACTTTCATTTTCAATTCGTTCACCTTTTTAACTAGGGCTGTAAATTCGGGCGGGCACCCGCCGGGTCAACCCGACTCGACTCGAATTATACCCGGATCGACTCGGTTCCTTCCAAAACTCGGGTCGAATTCGTCTCACATATTAGGGCCGGTTTCTGGGTCGAGTCGGGTCGGGTATACCCGGGTACCCGTAAGAGACGTTCGCCGGGTAACCAAAACCCGGATCCGGATGAAATAAATCAAATAATAAAATCAAAATTCAAAAAATGAAAATATCAATCCTTTTTTAGTTTTTTTCATTCAGGCTTCAGCCTTTCTGTTTCCCTCCCCCCCAAAAATCAAAATCAAATTCCGAGTTCTAACCTAAACCATACGAGCTACGAGTCGCCGCCGCACTTGCTTCGTCGCCGACGCCGCCGTTCACCTCTTCAGCGCCGTCGATCACTGCTCAATTGCTTCGTCGTTGTTGGTAATGGCGGTAAGTCTCTCACGCAAACGGCAAACCCTAATCGTTTTTTCGCCTTTCTACGTTTCCCTCCCCAAAAATCAAATCCATATTACCACATTTTCGAACTAGTATTCGTGGTAAACTAGTAATAGATGTTAATGTCAGGGCACTACAATCTTCAAATCAAAATCTCTCGGTTTTAGTATTATTTCTATCGGGCTGCGTGTGGATATGGTCTGTCTATGGAATGCCTTGAATCCTTGATAATGTTCCCTTCATGCTGTCAGTATATGTTAATCTGTTCTTATATGTAAATTGTATCACTTTTCTAAGTTTTCTTCTGCAAATCACATAATATGCCTCAAAACAATTTGCTTGTATTGTATAGTTCAGTTGAAGTTGACAAATGGATAGTTTGTTTGTTGGATTTTCTTGTCTCCATTCAAAATTTTGATTTTGATTTTGTTTACTTCTTGATTGATCATGTCATTCCAACAATCGTCTACTAGGGCTTGTAGAGACACCATTTATACCGACAATGTATTGCCGGAATTGGGAGAGGAAGATTTGGGTGATGATTTTGACGATAATGGGGACGATGAGGCTATTGAAGTTGACAAAATCCGTAAAAGGAAAGCTAATGACCCGAGTACGGAAGATGCACAAAGTTTTAAGAAAAAAGAAAAAGAGAAGACAAGTGATGTGTGGAAGTATATGAATTTGTATCCAGATGATCCTAAGACCGGGAATAAGCAAGCTAAATGCAAGCTTTGTTCAGGTGAGCATCTGTTGATCATCACATTCGCTAGCTGAAGTTGTTCACGACTTTGTTGATATATCACATAGATCACTTTAAGGAATACAATGAGCACGAATAGAACTTGTAATAATATGCAGAACCTATAAATTCAAACTGTTGCCTGGAGTATTAAAGCAGAACAAGTCGACACTCTATCCAAAATAAACACAATAGGCAATATGCAAACAGTCATGAGCATAGATATCATATGGCAACCATTTATATGTGCTGACAACAGTTAAACGTGATATCCAGTCTCTTGTTGTTCTGATGACAAGCTAATGTAGCCTGAGTTTGTCATCAAGTCCAATAAATTCCCCTGTTCTCTAGAAGTCTACAAGTCGACACTCTATCCAAAATAAACACAATAGGCAATATGCAAACAGTCATGAGCACAGGTACATATTGATTATTTAGATTTTAGACCTATAAATACATATTATCATTAGTATAATACATTTTATTACTTATTTACTTTAATTTCTTTTTTCTACTTATGTTAACTTAAATAGAAGGATAAGCATACATTAAAGGAAGTGGAGATTGACTTGAACATTCCTGATAAGGAAGGTATGTTAGAATTTTTAAATTATATTTGTATGTTAATTGTAATTTTCATATGTGTAATATATCACTTTTTTTTTTCTTTTTCTTTTTTTCAGCAAGTGGCTCGATCCATAACTAATGATGTGTATTTGGGATTGGTATGATCAATCTCATCTCTTTTGAGGTATTTTAGCTTATTTGTCTTTTCCAAGTCCTGTTTGAGTTTGGTTTGGTGTAAATTTTTAGTTGAAAATTGGATAAATACCCAATTTTAGATACTTTAGCCTAATTTTTTATTTTATGTTTGTTTTATAATTTTTTTTGTAGTCTTAAACAAGTAAAGAAGGAGGAGCTGGAAGGAGAAAGATTTTTGGTTTTTTTGTTACAAAAGTTTTGTAACTTTTGTTATTACTCTATTAATGTTATTCCCTTAATCCTTTTTTGGAGTTTGGATTATAAAACATAACATTAAAAACTGTTCTGTTTTTGCCTTTGGCTTTTGTTATTTGATGGAAGAATGGAATGTAAATCTTAACATTAATCCCTTGGCAGTTAGTTTTGATTTTTGAAATTTGGAGTTTGGCCTGTTTGGGCGACCGCTGTACAAACCGTGGAGGAAGGGCGGCCGCTGTAGCCTGATTGCCCCGGTATTACCCGACTCGACCCGGCAGAACCCGACTCGACCCGGGCTTATTCAACTCGGTAAGGCAAACTCGAGCCGAACCCGGGTACCCGTCGAACCCTACCCGAGTCTACCCGAGTCGAACTCGGCATGTATGATTGCAACTCGACTCGACCCGTTAAAACTCGACTCGTTTTTTATTCATTGTTGACTCGACTCGAACTCGGCTATACCCGACTCGAATCCGACCCGTTTGCAGCTCTATTTTTAACACATATTATAAAATTAAAGGACCAGTTCATGAGAGTTAATAAATTAATAAACCAACTAGTTTGAAGTTGATTTTCTTTTTAACGGGTTTATTGAAAATTTCATAAGTAAAAAGTAAAAGGGTTGTGTGTCAAAAGAAATTGAAACATTAATATATTAAAATTTAAAATAAATAATTATTTTTAAGAGAAAAATAATTTCGTTTTTTAATAATATATATATATATATATATATATATATATATATATATATATATATATATAACTTTAATCTGGGTTTAAAAAAACAATAATAATTGGGTAAAAAATATTTTTAATAAAATATATTTATCATATTCTTACCCAAAAATAAAAATAAAAAATCCAACTCATCTTCATCATATACATGCCTAAAAACAAACTCTTGCAACAAAGTTGAGAGTACTTTGTTAGCAAAGAAGGAACGGGAACATGAATGGGTTGCTCCTTCTTCCCATAATGACGTTTCCATTATTTAACTACTTCCTCCGTCCCACGCCAAGATTTTTTGTGTAAATTTCACGCTTTTTAATTTAATGATTGATTTTTGTGAAAGTGGGTAAAAGATTAGTGGAGAGAGAATGAAAAGTTAAAAACAAATAATAGGAAAGAGAATGAGTGGGAGAAATAGTTAGTTAATGATTGATTTTTTTGTAAATATGTTAACTTTATAATGGTATAATGAATGATTTTTTTGTAAATATATTAAATCATAAGGGTATAAATATAGAGTTGCTCTTATGAAAAACTAGTTTTTTCATAACATTATGAAAAAACGTGTTTTTGGACCCGATTGAAACTTATGATACGCGTATTTTGTCAATTCAAATTCAAACGAACACACAGTAAAACACAGAGTTACGATGCCGCAACAGAGAAATTCATCGAGCTAAATCAAAATTCAATCGAAAAGCATTTCGTTTCAGACAATTTAGGTGATATATGATTCACATTCAATTATAGACTATGAATTCATATATTTACAATCATTCCTAATTGTTTTATTCAATACTGGCGATTTTTTATTAGGTTAAGATGGACTTACGTGATTTTGAAGATGAAACTGGAGATATTGCTACTTTAATTGATCGAATTCAGCACGAAGATGAAACTGAAGATAATGCTACTGTAATTGATCGAATTCTACACGATGTTGAGGATAATCACAATACAGGTAAGCTAATTTCATAATGCCAGTTTTTTTATATATAATGCTAGTACATTGGTTTTGCCAGTTTTTGTTATTATATTTGCCAGTTAGTATAGTTTGAAGTGTCAATTTTAATTTTTTAATTTGCCAGTTTGTGTTATTATGAGTGCTAGTATTACTTATTTTAAGTACCAGTTTGTGTTATTTGGAGTGCCAGTGTTACTTATTTGTAGCTTCAGCCACTGTCTTGTTATTGAAGTGCCAGTTAGTGTGGTTTGAAGTGCCAGTTTTAATTTTTGAATGTGCCAGTATTTTTTATAATATTGTCCAGTGAGTGTTGTTTATAGTGTCAGTGACACTTTGTTGATTGAAGTGCCAGTTTGTGTTATTTAGAGTGCCAGTATTACTTATTTGGAGTACCAATATTACTTATTTGAAGTACCAGTTTGTGTTATTTAGAGTGTCAGTTTGTGTTATTTAGAGTGCCAGTTTGTGTTATTTGGAGTACCAGTGTTACTTATTTTTAGCTTCAGCCACTTTGTTGTTATTGAAGTGCCAGTTTGTGTTCTCTAGAGTGCCAGCTCTTCCTTCAAATACCTGGAAAAATGTGTACAATTGTATTTAATGGTGAAATAGTGATAAGTTTGTCTGTAATGGTAAATGCATTGAATTCATTGACACATGTCCATAAGCAGTAGTGCCAAATTCAAATGCATGCACTAAGACAGGTGTTCCAAGTTGAGTAATAAAAAAACAGTCACGGATTTAATAGTTATCCCAACTAGTACTGTTCCATTTTGTCCATAAGCAGTAGTGCCAAATTTCAACTGATACCACACGGATTCAATAGTTAACTCCATTTTTTCAGTATAAATAAGTTAAAACTTCACTTCTTTTTTATTTCTAAATTTCATCTACAACTCAAAAAGCAATCAATTAGTTGATATGAGTACTAGTAGGTCAGTCAAGTCTGAGCAAAAGGTTGAAGATTATGAAGAAGAAAGAGCTGCTAATTTTTTTTTAGATATCTTAGAAGATATTAAGGAGGGATCTTATAGTTTGAGGAACGAGTCAGGTGAACTCCACTGCTCATTCTGCTACCTCAAGAACAACAGGAAGTCATCATGGACTTGGGATTCTATTCTGGTGTATGCCAAGGATCGTGGGGCATCTAAAGCTTATGGAGAGAGAGATATGTTTTCCTACCTGGCTCTGCACAAGTATATGACAGACCATCATTAGGATTCCAGTGAATGTTGTTTGAATGTACCAGTTCGTGTTATTTAGGAACATCAATTTCATTTCCTCTTTGTGTGTATCAATTTCATTTCCTCTTTTTGTGTATCTTTCCAGTACTTGTTATTTGAATGTACCAGTGTTTAATATTTTTTATGTATTGCCAATTTTTGATATTGAATATGCCAGTTTTTGTTATTGAATATGCCAGTATTTTTTATATTGTTGTCCAGTGAGTGTTGTTTGGATTGTCAGGTTTACTTTGTTGTTTAAAGTGACAATGAGTGTTATTTGGAGTGCCAGTATTACTTATTTGAAGCACATTCAGATAACAATACATCAACTATATTACAATACATCAAAGACAACAATATTAAAAACAGAATTTACTACCATTAAACACTACCACTACCACTTGCACCATCATTGCCAACGTTGTCATTCAATTTGTTTTTTGGATCATATTCATTCAAAATACATTCCAAATACATTTTCAAGGCCTTGTGGTGAATCCTAGCAGCTTCATCAATATTGTGAGCATTGCCAAACTCATGAGCATGATTGACTATCCCCACGTTATCCTTATCCCTACAATTGAGTCCCTTACATGGCTTCAATGGACAACGAAATGAGGGAGTTCCATTTTCAGAAGAAGGTTGCAAAACAACAAGATGACCATAGATGAATTTTTGGTAGCACACCATGTATATTTTCCAACTTTTGTCTTCATTTGATTCATCCAAAGTTGGCTCACTAGAATTTTCCTTGCCTTTGTTCATCATGTAAATAATAATAATAATAAAAACACAATATAAATTATTAAAAGTAGAATTTTTCTTGAACTTGATATATATAAACTAACAAAATTGGACAGATTTATATAGGCCGAGTACTTGAAACCAGTCAAAAAAGTTAGTCAATGAATTTAATGCACTTACCAACTGTACACATTTATTACTCTTGGAATTCAATAGTAAGTTTGAATACTTTTTTGACCATTAAAGACAAGCAAACTTATCATTATTTATTCTTGTTGAAGGAGGTATATTCCACGGAATATACTTTCTCAATAAATATAATATCCAATGAATGTTGTTTGAAGTGTCGGTTTGTGTTGTTAGAGTGCCGGTATTACTTATTATAAGTACCGGTTTGTGTTATTTCGAGTGCCGGTGTTACTTATTTGTAGCTTGACCACTTTGTTGTTATTGAAGTGACGATTAGTGTGGTTTGAAGTGCCGCTTTTAATTTTTGAATGTGCGGTGTTTTTATAATATTGTCCAAGTATGTGTTTTTGGATTGTCGGTTTTACTTTGTTGTTTGAAGTGCCGGTGAGTGTTATTTGGAGTACCAGTATTACTTATTTGAAGTACCAGTATTTCCAATATAATATGCCAGCATCTGTTTTTTCAATGTTATTGCCAATCTAATTTTTTATTTTTATTTGCAGCAAGCCATATTGATATTACTTCATCACTGCTGGGTATAAAAGCAAAGACATGGGAAGAACTGTATCAATTGTACAAGGACCATTCCAATGCATTGGGATTCAGTGTTAAAATGACAACCTCGCGTGTCTCTAAGAAAACATCAAGGCCAATAGATAAATATTTTATGTGTTCATGCCAAGAATACACACAAAGAGAAAATGAAATTGATGTTCCAGCTTCAATAGAAGTCGGTGAAGTAGAGATTCCATCTCCATTGGAAAGAATTGAAAACCCAAAGAGGAAATTGAGGAAAAAGAAAGCCCCTTCTAAAATGACAGGTTGTTAGGCTCTGATGAGAGTAAAATTGTTAATTAAGGAAGACTTGTATGTGGTTGCATGGCACAAAACTGAACACAACCATGAGATGACAAGACCAGAATGGAACCACTTCAAGCGTAGCGAGAGGTCGATATCGAAGCTACGGGAAAAATAATAGAGCAATTTGAAGAAGGCGGCATCAAGCCAGGCGATGGATTTAATGTTTTGGCAAAAACAGTTGGTGGGGAAGAATATGTTGGGCATACAAGAAGAGATCATCTTAACTTTGTACGAGAGATTGAGAATGGAAAAAATAGAAATGGGCGATGCACAAGCGTGGTTGATAGGCGAGCCAAATTCGGGATGAAGGATTCTACTTCAAAATGCGGTTTGGGGAAGAAAGTAGACTCGGTACTTTGTTTTGGAGAGATGGTATGATGAGGGAGGATTATGAATTGTATGGGGATGTTGTTGTGTTTGATACAACTTATGACACAAATAAATACAATTTGATTTGTGCACCAATAGTTGGGGTGAACAACCATTGGAACACTGTGATGTTTGGTTGTGCTTTCTTAACAAATGAAAAGACAGAAACATTTGCTTGGCTTCTCAAAGAATTTGTAAAATCAATGGGTGGAAAAGAACCAAAAACAATTTTCACCGATCAAGACTTTGCAATGTCGAAAGCGATTGAAGAGGTAACTTTTATTTTATTTCCAATGTTTCATTTATTGTTTTTACTATGTTACTGTTAATTTAATAGTAGGTGATTTGTATGTGACTTTTTATATGTGCCATTGTATGTGTTAGTATGTGCCATCACATGTTTTAGACAGTGCCAGTACTTGTGTTAGTAAGTGCCAGTACATGTTTTAGACAGTGCCAGTACTTGTCTAATTAAGTGCCAGTTCATGTTTTAGACAGTGCCAGTACTTGTGTTAGTAAGTGCCAGTTCATGTGTTATAATGTACCAGTGTTAGATTTATATGCACTTGTATTTATAAATTGCCAGTGTTATTCTTTTATAGTGTTTGACTATATTATAAATTATTGACAGGTTTTTGAGGGAAGAACAAGACATAGGTTATGCTTGTGGCGCATTCAACAAATGCTATAGCTCACTTTGGATAACTAAAGACAGATGAAGAATTTAAAAAGGAATTCAACAATTGCTTGAGAGGATGTAGTGATGAATCTGAGTTTGAAAATTGTTGGCATTCAATGCTAGAAAAATATAACCTTCTTGAGAACAGATGGTTCAATCGTTTATATAGCTTAAGAGAGAAATTGTGTACAGCATTGAGTAAAGATTTCTTCTTAGCTGGCATATTATCTTCACAGAGAAGTGAGAGCACAAATCATGCCATATGTTTCAAAGCAAATAGAAGCACGTCCCTAACACAATTCTTCGATATATTTAATGAGACGGTAAAACGTTGGAGAAGTATGGAGCAACGAAAGGAATTTGATTCAATAAACTCAAAGCCTCGCACAGAAATACATGGAGCTTTAATAAGACATGCAAGGGAGGTTTACACGGAGGAAATATTCAGATTTTTTTGAGAATGAGGTCAAGGCAGCTTTTGCTGCAAAGGTTAATATTGGCTTTTGCTTAGATGAAAACAACAAGTTGTTTGATGTTGCTCATGCGAATCATCCAGAAAAGTTTGAAAGGGTACTTTTCTCGCGAAATAATGAAAAGATAATTGTCAACTGTACATGCAATCATTTTAGTGAGGTCGGTTGGTTGTGCTTTCATTGCATTAAGGTTCTCAACTTGACAAATATCGATCGGATACCAAAAGAGTACATTAAAAAAAGGTGGACAAAGACAGCCAAATCAAATGTATGGAATAAAACTTATCAAGGTATATCTACTACTCCAACTGAACAACACAATTCAATTCCTTGGAAACAACAAATGGCGAGAAAGTACTACGATTTAATGATGACATGCCATGAAAACAGTGATGCAAGAAGAATTTTAGAAGATGGGTTTAATAGAGATACATTACTAGTACAAGAAATACTCTCCCGAAACGTACAAGGTGTTGGACCAACAACAAGTGAAAATAATAGTGCTTCAACAAGCACAACATTCAATGCACCTACAGTGACGGATCTTGTACGTGCATATACAAAGGGTAGAAAAAGAAAACCTAAAACAAAGTTTAAATGGAGAAAATCAATTACTAATGAGTATGGTTCGAAGACCCCGAATGAACACTTGATTTGATATTTTTGTAACCAAACTTTATTGTTTTCACACTGTTACAACTGATTGTATTATAATTTTTTAAGTAGTGCCAGTTTTTGATATTAAATATGCCAGTGTTTGTTATTGAATGTGCCAGTGTTTAATATTTGAAGTACCAGTGATGCCTGTTTCTGTTTATTAAATATATTGCCAGTACACAGGTTTTGTATTGCCAGTCTTTGTTATTGAATGTGCCAGGCCTGGTTGTGTACACTGGTTTTGTAGTTTAATATTAACATTGCCAGCTTCAGTATATAAAAATACCAGCATCAATGTAACAAAATGCCAGTATCATTGTTTAAATGTGCCAGTGTTTATTATTTGATGAACCAGTGAAGGCCTGGTTCTGTTTATTAAATATATTGCCAGTACACAGGTTTTGAAGTGCCAGTGTTTTTTATTGAATGTGCCAGGCCTGGTTGTGTACACTGGTTTTGTAATACAATATTTTAAAGTGCCAGCATCAGTGTATAGAAATGCCAGTATCAATGTAACAAAGTGCCAGCATAATTGTTTAAATGTGCCATCATCAGTTAATAAAAGTGGCAGCATCAGTGTTTCAAAAGTGCCATTGTTGTTTTTCAATAGTACCAACATTGCATCAATAAAAATGTTAAAAATAACACTAATTCACTTATAAAAAAACAATAATTCAAATACAAACAATTCAAATACAAACACTAATTCATTGTTTTGTTGTTGCTTTCCTAGTTCTATACTTCTTCCCAGCCCTCATATCATCATCTAAATTTTTCTTCTTTTCTACCTCTTTCTTTTTTTTTCTTCTTCTTCTTTCCTTTTCTTTTCTTCTTCTTTCTTTTTTCCTTCTTCTTCTTTCCTTCTTCTTTTCTTCTTCTTCTTCATTCTTCATTCTTCTTCAAGGCTTCTCTTTTATCGCTTGTAAACAACCCTAACTGCTTCAGTAAATGATGTCGTTCAGTATTAATATCACTGAGAAGTAAGCTTGCTAGAATCTCGGCCCTCATATGCACTCTTGATGAATTATCATATAACTCAGGGCATGAGTAAATTGCGCCATTAAATTGTCTCATTTCAGCCATTATGTATACTCTATAGTCATTATTACCAGAATTTTCTTTCAAAATCCATTCAACTTGCATATGCTCAAACTGAAACTTCAATATATTTGCAGCACTTGGATGATTTATGCGATTTAAGAAGTGTTTGAAGGGTGCTTGCTGCAAAAAAAAAAAAAGAGCAAAATTAATATGGAAGTTTTGGTAAAGAAACTAACAAAAAAAAAAATAATTCAATAAATAATATTATCATGCTATGAGCAAGTTTTGGCACGTTATGTCTCTTCCAATCATTCATTGGCAAGTTGTCAAGATACTGAATTGATTGACTCTCAGTATTGACAATAAAAAGTGTGTAATGACCACTATTGTTGTCACCTCTATGGCAGGGCAAGAAGAACTACAAGAAAATAAGTGTCAGCATCAGAGTTTGAAAGTACCAGCATCAATTGTTTGAAAGTGCCAGTATTATATTTTCACAGTGCCAGCATCAATTGTTTCCTACTGCCAGTGCAAGTGATCTTTTATACCAGTGTATTGATTAATAAGTGCCAGTACATGTATGTATAAAATGACAATGCATACCAATTTAACTTCACTCAAATCAGCTCCCTCAGTATCATCAAAATTAATATCAATCCAATGTTTTAAACTATCAGTGATTTCTTGTCCAGCTTTTGATATAACATCGGGAGAACTCTTCGTTGTACGTTGAATCCAAGCAGCCTATATAACACATTAATAACATCAAATTTAAAAATCCACACAAATATAATTTAATTAACAAACAATCATAGATAATATAATTTTTGAATGTACTAGCATCATAGATAAAGAACTTACACAATGACTAAGCCCAAAAATAAACTTCTTCATTCTAACAGACTTTCGCTCCATCTTATTAAGAAGTATAGCCCAACAATCGATAGTATTTGAAGTTATTTCCGTGTATTCATCCAAGCTCAAAATATCTTCAAGCGTTAAGCTATGGAACATTGTGTAAATAGGATCACAACTGCTGTAAAAGAAAAATAAATTAGTAAATGCTTTTACGTACAAGTGTATACATTCATAAAAGGTGCCATTGTTTGGGTATTGATAAATTTATAGCTTACTCCTTCAGATTTCTTGAAAAGTGTGTAGACATGCACATGTCAACAGCCTCCTTTCTCAGCTTCAACATCGGTCGCAAGACATCAGCGTTGTTGATCATAAATCGAGAACAGTACACAAATTCCTCGTTAGCTTCCCCACAGTCCACTGTGCACCCTACATTCAACATCTCATAACAACTCATAAAACTGCTCTCATTTATATTCGCAATAATGTTATCAACATCTCTAACAATCTGTTCATCATCATCATCATCATCATCATCTGTCTCCCTAAAAATCTCATTCAATTCCTGTTCTTTCTGCTCTGTATGTTCTCTTCTTTCCTCACTAGATACCTGAGATAAAAGGTCAAATGATGGAATTGAACCTTTTCTTTTCTTTCCCATATCAGCTTTTGTTGTCTTCAAAATGTCTGAAACAATATTGTCAATCTCAGAAAAATATTCCTCGTTAAAAATATCATCTTCTACTTCCTCCCCCTCCCCCTCCCCATTCTTCTCATTCTCTTTCTCTTCCCCCGTCTCATCTGCTGTATTTTTTCCCTTATCTTTCTTGATACATTTAAGTCTTTCAATGTGTGCATGGACAACATTATCAAGGTCCTTCCTCAATATATCCCATGACTCCTTAGCAGCCTACATCAATGAAAAATAGTAAGAATGAGTTCAATTGTGCCAGTTTCAGATTGCAATTGTGCCAGTCCAAGTAATCAATAGTGCCAGAGCAGCCAAAAATTTGTGCCAGTGTGTGTATTTTAAGTGCCAGTACATGTTATTCATTGTGCCAGTGTAAGTAATCAATAGTGCCAGCATAAGAAATTCAAAGTACCACTGTAAGTAATCAATAGTGACATTACTTACATTGCTTGACTCTGCATTTCTTTCCTTTGCGCCACTTTCAATCCTTAACGGAATATATTCTTCCTCCACAAAATCACTGGGTACTTCCTCCACAAAATTGTCTTCAACTCTACTTATAGGATAAACATGCTGTCCATAAAAAATTAATTTCCCCAACCAACTTTCGCTTCGGAATCAATCCTCACTTTGAATTTTTCAGCATTCCAATGATTAATCAAAGGGAGAACATTTGATTCTTTCACCCCTTGAAATGGAAATCTTTGAAGGTAAGCAATCACCAACACTATAACACATCCACTACAGTTTTTTGAATTCTTTTTTTGATTCTTAAACCTCGATACACCCTCACATAATTTGTCCAAAACATATTGACACCAATCAAACTTGCTTATCTGTGAAACGTCTTCTACAATACTTAGCAGTGACACATCAATTGTTTTTGTAACTACTGGGGCAAGAAAAATTCCAACAAATAGCACAAACAAGCGTTTAAATTCATCCCCACCTTGATGTAACTCAGAAATGTGTTCCAAAAGTTTATAGGCAGGAAGACCATCTTTAGTACGCCCAAATTCCTCAAAATATCAATTTCTCAATTCCATATTTTTGCTGGATGATCGATTTACCTTAGACTTTGCAACATTCCTAGGTAGACAAAATATATCATAAACATCTGATGTTGTAATAACATATTTCTCTGATGAATTAATTTGTTGTATCCTTGTTATTGGTTCAAATCTCTCAACAAGAAACTGAACAAGCCTAAGCGGCAATACGTTAACCTCAAGACAGAACAAAGATCCAAATCCAATAGCCCTAACATCTCTCTTCTGGTATGGAGTTAAACAGAGCTCAACGAGTCTTTTGGGAGTACACGAATGCTCAAATTTATCACCCCCTTTAGGCCTCTTACTAGTGATATCAAAATCATCATCATCCACAACTCTTTTACGCTTTGATAGAACTGAAAATAAATATCAAAAAACATTACATCAGTGCCAGCAGTATGATTTCAAAGTGCCAATGTTATGATTCCAAATTGCCAGTGTTATGATTTCAAAGTGCCAATGTTATGGTTTCAAAGTGCCAGTGTTATGGTTTCAAAGTGCCAGTCTTACGGTTTCAAAGTGCCTGTGTTGTCTATAGTGCCAACATTTGCTTATGTTTGCAATTAAATGTGAAAGTGCAACTGTTTCGATAGTGCAAGTGCAAGTAAATGTGACAGTGCAACGATTTCAAAGTGCCATATTTAGGGTTTCAATAGAGCCAACATTTACTTATGTTTGCTTATATTTAGGGTTTCAATAGAGCCAACATTTGCTTATGTTTGCTTGTGTTTTCTAAAGTACCAGTGCAACTGATTTGAAATCGAAGAAAAATATTACTGAAAACAAGTAAAATCATACCTTCGTTACGCTGCTTACTCCTGATTTCTTTGGATTGGCCGGTCATAATGTCGGATAAGAAGTAAAAATACGAATGAAAACAGCTCGGAGATGATGAAACTCGGTGGAAATTGATACGCCGCAATGGCTTCTGAGATGATGAAACTACGGAAAATCGAATTGAAGGGCACAAATGACGAAATCAAAAATCAAAAACGCCGCGAGAAATTGAACCGGATCGGAAAAGCGTATGAACCGTCCGTTAAATTGAACCGCGGGTGTGTAAGTACCCCAATCTGGATCACCCCCTTTCAAGCACACGGGAAGCACCGCAGACTCATCAACGCAGTCTCGATGACCTCCGGCACTCAAAACCCTCTCAAAACCCCCAGCCAAACCAAGGGACGAGCCTTTCTGGGATAAAAAGGGACAAAAGGACCTTTTGGGAATTTTTAGAAAATTGGAAAAGCAATAATGGTCCGTACGGACCTCTTTGCTTTAATAATTACTGAATCCTCTTAAAGTCCACAATATTCCCTCAAATCCCGGGGAAAATGATTACCCTCCTGCAGAGTTGGTCCGTACGGACCTATTTGCATGTCAACTTGGTCCGTACGGACCTTATTGCACAGGGAACATCATAATTGCAAAATATTCCCCATCATCACAGATTCCCTCAAATCGAGGAAAACCAAAAGTCTGGATTACCAGGGAGGTCCGTACGGACCTCTTTGCACCAAATCTGGCACTATAAATAGAGGGCTCCCCCTTCTCATTTTCACACATCCCCCACTTCTCTCTTCCTCCCTAGGCCTTCTGGCTTCCCCTCTAAGTCCTTCCGAGGCATTCCCGGCCCCTTTCGGATCCTTTCGAGGCCTTCCGAGCTCCCTTGTGGTGCTCCGAAGCCTCTTCGAGCGCTCCCGCGACGCTCCCGCGCTGCCCCGAGGCACTCTCGAGGTACTCTGAGGCCCCTCGTGGTACTCCGAGGCCTTGCCTGGTCTTTCCACGGTGTCCCGGCTCTTTCCGAGTCAAACCGGCGATCCCAAACCACGCCGAAACTCTGCCCGAGTGACTCCTGCCACCACAACGCAGCCGAACCTCTGCCCGAGTGATCCCTGCGATCCCCACGCACGCCGAACCTCTGCCCGAACGCAGCCTGCAACATCAACTCACGCCGAAACTCTGTCCGCAGACAACCGGTCCCTCCCGAAACAATCCCGATCCGTACCGGAACGCCACTCCGACCTCAAACACTATTCCTCAGCGGAAGACAGACACGAACCAACATTGGTAAGGCTTCCTTCCATTACTATTTCAATACATTTCCATACATAGCATACAATGTAGACATCCGATACAACATGCATTTTTAAAAGCACACACACACACACAACATTTAAAGGATATTAGGGGTATCCGAAAGACTCGTTTTACGAGGCGACTCGGGTGAGCTCTAATATTCTAATATTCTCTTCCCGAGGAGTCATCTGACCTCCGAACTCAAAATCTCATCACACAAAAACAGTTTAAAATTATCTTTAAACTGATGCCCTTTTTCAATGTTTTGGGCTTAATTTCAGTTGGCGACTCCGCTGGGGACATTTTGTTTTAAAAACTTTTAAACAAAACAAAAGATTTTTAAAACAATGATGAGGGTCAAACTTTCATTTTACCCCCTTCTTTAACTGTTGTGTGTGTGTGCACGTGCTTTACTTTTTATTTTATAAAAAAAAATAAAAATACAAAAAAATGCATCAATATACATCTGTGCATACATTTAAAATTCTTCAAAAACTTCTGTTTTACTCAGAAAAAGAATTTTAGAGACCGCACACTACGCGCACTGCTGCCTCGGTTACACCGCACTCTACTCACACTGCTGCCTCGGTTACACCGCACGCTACGCGCACTGCTGCCTCGGATACACTGCACACTACAACCCTCAACCCGAAGTGGTCTCAGTTGCAGTCCGTTTGGTCTTCCTAGGCCTCTTGGACGCGCACGGGATCATTCCAAACATCCCATCCTAGCCAAGCGTCAACCCTGCACGTTTGAGTCTTGAGTCACACTCTGTCCAGACTCGGTTGGTTTTTACCCGGTCCGTGTCATACGGCTGGATACATATACCATGCCGGCCATTTTTCTCGGGAAAGTCAAGGCTCGGAACTCATGATCCCTTGCGCAAGCAAAGCGATGAAAGGTCATGCTAAAATCTTGACCTGATCTTGATTTCCGAAGCTACACCTGCACGATGTTCCGTCCGGATATACATCCCTGCTCACATGACACCATGTCATCACGCCTTTGATACGCCGGCCATGACAATATGACCCGGCCAACGCCTAACGTCACGCATCCCTTGCGCAAGCAAGGAAAGAGAGGTCATGCCGAACTCTTGACTCCGATCTTGACTTAGTGGCCGGCTCGGTTCACTATTCACATAACTAATGCATCAAAACGAACATGACAGGCTCGGTCCTTAGGTTCGATTTTTCTTTTAGGCCGGTGGAAACCGCTTGCCCTATAGGACCCTCGCCCGGGGCTGTCCACCCCGGGATGTCGAAATACTGGGTGCAAAACGAGGGGCTTATAGCAGACAGATGGTCTCCATCGACCCAGGATCTAGCATAGTTGCGAAAAAGAAGAGCAATCTTTTCCAACCTACCTAGGATTCTCGAGAAAACATGTTTTAAGTAAATTAAAACAACAAAAAAATCAAAAAATAAAAGAAACTAAACCGCATGCCACGTGAGCTTTCCCCCTTTTATCCCGTGAGGTCTTTCACCGTGTCTAAACCTTGCCCGTCACCCCCTCCAAATAACCGAGAGTGGTTGAGAATACCTGGAAGCCGCCTTTTCGCATCGAGGTCCCAAGGTCCGATAGCCCTTCCAGGTTCAACGGTCTCGCACTGTCCGCTACTCCCCATGACGGGATCAACGAGATAACGGTGAGGGAAACGGAACCCCGCCACTAAGGAACCTCCAGGACAATGGAGGAGGTGCTACGAGCCTTCGAAACCATCAAGAAGCGCCAAGAGGAACAAAGCAAGCCTGGATCGTAGACACCTTGCGTCTTCGAGGAACAGTTGCGGTTCCCCAACCCGATGGAACCTTTGTTCTCATAGAGGACGAAGACATACCGGCTCCCGGTCTCAAAGCTATCGGCAAGTTCCGCCTCCGCCAAGCTATGAGATCCCAAAGAACGCAGCGGCTCTCGCTCAAAGCTCCCCTCGGGCGTCGGTCAGCGGCTCCGACATGCCCGCCTCAGCACGGTCGGTTTCCGGCTCGCACACCAAGCTCGGTACCAACGGCACACATACGTGCTCGCTCCGCGAGATCCCAATGCATCTCTGGTATCCCCCAAGATTCAATCCTTTGCCTCTATACGAGCCTCGCAACCACAATCAAAAGTCCCCATGCTTACCGTGGATGGGCATCCCGAGCGGATATCCCGACATCTCAAGCTTGCCACTGCTAGTACGCCAATTGGGGCTAACGAATCATTTCCCCGGTTCCCAAACACAACCCTTAGCGGACCTGGCAATCACGCCTCAACTTCAACACCCCAGGGGTATGGGTTGGTATACACTCAACTACCCCCCCAAGACTCCCGAATGGCAATCCCATCGCCCAATCCACCCCCATCTTCGTTCCGTCTCGAAAATGGTAACCCACCTCGCACCGATCCTCACATGGCTTGGTCGATCGAACAAATGAAAGACATGCAAGGCAAGCTAGCTAGTTCTCGGAAGGACTCCCTCCCGCCTACTGATCCGAACAAAGTGGTCCCTCTCCTCCAAAGTTCAGGATGCCGGAAATGGAAAAGTTTGACGGGACGGAATGCCCAAAACCCACATCGACACCTACGTCCCGGGTATGAGAGCCAAAGGGGCAACCCCTCAACAGATGGCGGATCACTTTCAGCATTCCTCAAATCCACAACACTAAGGTGGTTCCTCAATGTGAAGGCGTAAAACCGCTCCACATGGGATCGAGATCGGTGAAATCTTCTACGGAGAAGTACCGTGCCAACCTTGAATGGGAGACAAACCGCCATGACCTGCAAGCCACCGAACAAAAGGATGACGAACCAGTAGGTGAGTTCTACAAAAGATGGAACTGGAGGCTAAGCGAGATAATGGATCCACTTTCCAAAGAAGAACAGATGGACATCTTCCATTCCTGCCTCAAGCCATCTTTGAGGACCTTGATCAGCCACCATTTCTATCCGGATCTCCGTGCCATGGTCAACGCCGGGACAAAGTTTGAAAAGACTCTGAGTCTTCAAAAGACAACAGCAACCCCTGCCTCATCTTACCGCTATCGAACAAACCTGGCAACTTCAACTCCTGCCCCGACCAAAGGAAAAGAAGCAAACAATGCACACTACATTCAGAATGGAGCTCAAGTAAACCGCGATCAAGCAGCCCCAAAGAATAACAATCCCCCTCGCTTCCCACAGTTCCAACATTTAGACAACCTTGAAATGCCCTTGGGTCAAGTATTTGAAGCTTTGGTGAAACGAAATCTTCTCAAGCCGCTCGAGAATTTCCAAACAAAGACTCCCAAACCCAACATGGATATGAGCAAGCACTGTGCCTTCCACAACTACCCCGGCCACACCACCGACAATTGCTTCGTGCTCAAGCCGGGTGGTCCAGGGGCTCATTGAGGAGGGAAAATTGGCACGCCCTCGTGGTCCCAATACCATCGGAAATCCATTCCCCCGGAATGACAGAGTAAACTCAATAGCCTTTGGCGAAACTCCAAGCGAGAGCGGACCCCACTGCAATTTCCGAAACCGTCGGCATGTTTGTCCCGCTATGACTGGGAGCGTGAAACCGCAGTCAAAAGGTCTCGTGGCCGGGAATTCCGACAAGAACGCCCGAGGGCAGCTGTCTCCCTACGATCTTTGCCCCGGCCAATGCATACAAATGGATGGATCGAACGTTCACCGAGAGGCCGAGTCAAGCGGTAGCACGGGAAGCGGTTTAGCCTTCACGAGACGATGACTTGCCAATATGCGAGAATCGGCACAACGAAGCCCTCCTCATCCTCATAAAGATAGAGATGTTCTTCCTCCCGAACGTCTTGATTGATAACGGCTCCGCATGATCAACATCATCGCTTTGAGCACACTGAAACGACTCCGCATCGACCGTTCTCTGATAAGGCCTTCACCTCGGGTAATCCGAGCCTACGATTCCACTGCACGACCAATCGTAGGAGTCATCAATTTGAGGATCCAATTCGACGTACAACTGGAGTCGGTAGAGTTCCAAGTCGTGGAAATCAAACCAACCTTCTCTGCTTTGTTGGGACGACCTTGGATACATCAGATGAAAGCAGTATCATCTACTCTTCACCAATGCGTGAAATTCATCAATGCCAATGGAGCGATCGAAGTGATCCGCGGAAGCAGTGCAATGGCAAGTGCTTGGCCAGCAAGCTATGACCCAGAGGAAGGTCCCGACATGACCGAATACTCTTCCCCAGATAATTCTCCTACCCTGTCCCGCTACGAAGTGGATCCTTACATCCACGCTCTAAGCCGCGACGAGCTGGAAATTGAAGAACTCATGTGTGACGACCCCAACCCTAGGCACTCATTTTAAATATTAAATTATATGCTTTTAATATTTATGTTAGCTTTATGTGTTCAATTATATCTTTAATTCGTAATTTAAGATAAATTGGGTGAGAAGTGAAATTAGAATCCTTTGAGAAATTGTGGGTTGTTAAATAAAGAAATTTGGGGGAAATAATAAAAATGGAAATTTATTAAATAGATAAATATTTGAGGAGGTTAAATGAGTGAGTAGGATGAATTATTGGGTTAAAGGTTAAGTTTAAATTAAAAAATGAAAGCCTTAGTTAGATATTTGTAGGAGGGGCCATAGAAGTCTTGCTCTCTCCCTAGGTGACAAGTGTCCACCCTTTACCTCCTTACTCTTACTCCCCTCCCCCTCCATCATTCATACTTCTTCCTCCTAGAGAAACCTTAGAGAAATTCCATGGAAGCTCTCAACCTCCATTCTTGAAGCCAAGCCATTTCTTCACCAAATTCAAGTCTAGGAGCATCATTGAAGTTGGATCATCTTGGGGAATCCATCAAGTTAGAAAGATCAACCTCCCATTGAAAACCCTAAGGTGAGTTGTTATGATTCCCTTCTTCTATTTGTTCATAAGTTCTTTGATTATTGTTCTTGGCCTTGTGATGTTGATTTCTTGCTTGAAAACCTAAATGGGAGTTGAATGGTTAGAAAATGACATTTGTTGAAGTTAGGGTTCAATGAAGATGATCTAAAAGGTTTGAAATGGGTAGAAATTGTAGTGATAAATAATCTAGGGTTACTTGGTTTTGGAGTTTACATGTTTGTATGGGACTTGGAAAGATTGAAGTATCCTTTGGTGCTCTTGAAGTAAGCTTGGTTAGAAGGAATGGAAACCTAGGCATAAAAGGGTCAAAATCTGAGTTTTGTCTTTGGAGGAGGGCTTGGGCGGTCGCCCATGGGGGCTTGAGCGGCCGCCCATCACCCCAGAAACAATATTGCCTTTGAAATCCACTTGGGCGGTCGCCCAAATGGTGAGGGCGGTCGCCCATAGTGGCAGAAATCTTATTTTCCTAGGAAACCCACTTGGGCGGTCGCCCAAGTGGTTAGAAAGCCGATCGCCCGTGCCCCCTGAACCAACTTTTTTCAATTTAAACAAGAATTGTTTAGCAAGTTGTTTGGCCACTTATAAATTGTGACTCCCACTTAGTAATTGAACTTGAACCTTCATTGAGATCTTGTATCCTTGAATATGGAATTTGTAGGGTAGGTTAATGATCCCTCATTCCTTACTTGATGTTATATATATTGTTGTTGATGTTGCTTAGTGTATTCATAAATTGCTGCACTTGGATAATTATTGGGCATGAGTATATATTACCATGTGGCTATTGTTTATCCCTTTTGTGGATTTATTTCAAGTAACTACTATGTGCTTGATAATTTGTTAATCAGCTGATATTGGGGGTATAACGTAATACGATCAATTATGGAAGTGTGACCTAATGTGATCGGATTATGTTATACATGTGACCGTCCCCTCCTGTGGCCACAGGTTGGGGTTATAGCATCTGTATTGAGCCAAAAGCCTTACAGAGTTGCTACTATCTTATTTGGTTTCCTGAAAAATGGGTCTTATAAGATGTGAGTATTGCTTAAGCAGCTCACTTAAGATTGGAGTATTATTATACCCAATGTTGTACGACTATTGTTCAGACGGGAAAAGGTAAACCAAAGGTAACGTAAGGTGTTTATAGTTTTTCCAACGTGTTATGTGTTGCATCTATTTGGCATATTGTTGCATACATAATAGCTTGCTGAGATTTATTCTCACCCCTCTCCCTTTAATGTTTTAGATCCCGAGACAGACGGACCGGCCAAGTAAGGACGGAGAGGAGTTTGGAGTAATCTTTTGGGTATTGTCGGGGTATGTATAGGGTGACGTATAAAATGTATTTTGGTAACTCCTTTATTGGAGTTTGTAATTATAAACTTTAAATTCTACGTCATAACCTTAATCTTTTGTAACTAAACAATTGTTCGTTTTCAAAGTTGGTTAACTCCTCCTCCAATGTGGAGTGGAGTCGAGTTCTTTTGAAATGTTATGTTATTAATGTTTATATTTGAAAGCCAAGGTGAAGTTTTAAAAGTTTAGTGTTTTGGGTTAGTTTGAGGACGCTCCAACTCGGGACACGTGTAGGTTCCGGGTCGGGGTCCTCACAGTTGGTATCAGAGCTCGGTTAGAATTCTCGGGTAGAGTCTAGCTGAGTGAGTGTGTGTGATAACTGACGTCGAGTGTTTAATGCAGGCGTTTGTTAAAATGGCGGGAAATGATGGTGATCAGAATTGGGCTTTGGGTGATGGTGGTAACCCGAATGTTGAAATGATGGATATGTTCCGAGTGTTCCTTCAGACTATGGCAAATCAGAATCAAGGTAGGCAACAGCAAGAAGGCAGACAAGGGCAACATGGTCTAGAGAAGTTCGTGAAGATGTCTCCTCCTAGCTTCAACGGAGATCCGGATCCGGTGAAGGCTGAGAGGTGGCTTGAGGCTATGAATAAGATTTTCGCGGCTATGGAAAGCTCGGATGCGGAGAAGGTGAGATGCGCCGTTTTCAAGTTGGAAGGACCCGCTGAGCACTGGTGGCAGGTAGTGAAGGATGGTTGGGACCGGGATTTGACACCGCAGACTTGGGAGAATTTCACACGCAAGTTCCGGGATCACTTCGTGCCGATGGTTACTAGAGATAAGAAAGAAGGCGAGTTTCTGAAACTGGAGCAAGGGACCATGACGATAGCTCAGTATTCAGCAAAGTTCACAGAATTGGCCCGATATTGTCCTCACTTGGTGCCAGATGAGGAGAGGCGAGTCTACCGGTTTGTGAAGGGTTTAAGGGTTGAGTTCCGGAAGCAGTTATTGACGCACAACTTCGCCAACTTCCAAGCAGCAGTAAATATGGCGTATCGGATTGAGAATGACATAGAGGAGCATCGTGGTAAGAATGAAGGCGGAAACAGGAATAGATTCCAAGGTCAAGGTTCGGGACAGAATAGAGTTCAGCCGAGGACATTCACCCCGGGAGCAAATCGAGGAGGAAATGTGGCGACTCCGGCGAATCGTGCGACTCCGGGTCAGTTTGGGACAGTGTGTGGTTATTGTAAGAAGCTAGGGCATTCGGAGGATAAGTGTTGGAGCAAGCAAGGAAAATGTTTGGAGTGTGGGGCGACAGGCCATTTCCGGAAGAATTGTCCTAGGTGGCAGAATAAGCAAGCGACGGGTACCGGATTTGGGGGACAAGGCAGTGGTGTGAAGAGAGGTCTAGATGGGAAACCCAAAGATAGGGTGCAAGGTCGAGTGTTTGCCTTGGGTCAAGGAGAGGTCGATCCCAATGCTGTCATTAGAGGTATAGTTCCTGTCTCAGGAGTTAAGGCTCGCATTCTTATAGATCCCGGGTCTTCCCATTCATTTGTGGCATCGCATTTGCATTCTCATTGCATACTTTGCACGAATCTATGCCTTATGTGTTGGAGGTCTCTACTCCTATGGGAGAGTGCCTCACATCTTCTTTGATATATCTGGTTGTGATGTGACTATATGTGGGCATGTATTGCCGGTGGATTTGGTCGAGTTACCAATCCGTGATTTTGATGTGATCCTTGGGATGGATTGGTTGAGTCAGTGTCATGCTTTGGTAGGCGTCGTAGAAAACGAGTCTCATTTGCTATGCCTGACGTGCCTACTTTTATATTTGATGCGGATAGATCTATGTTCGGTTTACATGTTATTTCCGCTTTAAAGGCTAGGAAGATGCTATCTAAAGGGTGTGCGGGTTACTTGGCTTATGTGGTAGATTCCAATAAGAAGTCTCCCGAGTTAGCTCATGTCCCGGTTGTTAATGAATTTAGTGATGTGTTTTCTAGTGAGTACTCTATGCCTCCGGATCGTGAGGTAGAGTTTTGCATTGACCTAGTGCCCGGTACCGCACCTATCTCTAAAGCACCCTATAGAATGGCTCCGGCCGAGTTAAAAGAGTTGAAGGTCCAATTGCAAGAATTGTTAGATCGAGGTTTTATTCGTCCTAGTGTGTCTCCGTGGGGAGCACCGGTCTTATTTGTTAGGAAGAAGGATGGTACCTTACGATTGTGTATCGACTATCGTTTGTTGAACCAAGCCACCATTAAGAATAAATACCCTCTCCCGCATATAGATGAATTGTTTGACCAACTTCAAGGTTCCGTTATCTACTCTAAGCTTGACTTGAGAAGCGGATACCATCGATTGAAGATTAGACCGAATGATATTGCTAAGACTGACTTTCCGTACTAGATATGGTCATTATGAGTTTGTGGTGATGCCTTTCGGGTTGACTAATGCTCCAGCCGTTTTTATGGATATGATGAACCGTGTCTTCAAGCCTTATCTTGATAGCTTTGTGGTGGTATTCATAGACGATATTCTTGTATACTCTAAGTCCCGGGAAGAGCACGAGAATCATTTGAGGATTGTCTTGTCCATTCTTCGTGAGAAGCAGTTGTATGCCAAGTTCAGCAAGTGCGAGTTTTGGCTCGAGCGATTTCTTTCTTGGGGCATGTTGTGTCGAGTTTGGGAATTTCCGTGGATCCTTCAAAGATTGAAGCCGTAGTTAATTGGAAACGGCCTTCGGCTGGCCAAGAGATTCGTAGTTTTCTTGGTTTGGCGGGGTATTACAGAAGGTTCATTGAGGGTTTTTCTCGGATTGCGACTCCGTTGACTAGGTTGACTCGGAAAGACGTATCGTTCGTATGGGATTCCAAGTGTGAGGCAAGTTTTGATGAATTGAAGAAAAGGTTGACAACGGCTCCTATTCTTACCCTTAGGATGGTTGCGAGAATTTTGTTATTTATAGTGATGCCTCGAAGGCGGGTTTGGGTTGTGTGTTGATGCAAAATGGGAAAGTTATTGCGTATGCCTCTAGGAAGTTATCACCGGCGGAACAGAATTACCCTACTCATGATATGGAATTGGCGGCGATCGTGTTTGCATTACATAAGTGGAAGCATTACCTTTATGGGGCGAAATTTGAGATTTTCACCGATCATAAGAGTTTGAAATACTTATTTACCCAAAAGGAGTTGAACAACCGACAAAGAAGATGGCTTGAGTTCTTGAAGGATTTTGATTGTATAATTTCTTATCATCCGGGGAAGGCCAATGTAGTGGCGGATGCGATTAGCCGAAAGGCGTATGTGACAGCTTTGAGTTCTCGAGAGTTGAAGAGAGAAGTAATCGTTGCGAATGTTCGAGCCGTTCCTACATTGTATGGAGAGTTGAAGGAAGCTCAACAAAATGATCCGGAATTGAAGAAAATTTTTGATCAAGTGCAAGAGGGAAAAGCCGGGGATTTTGCGTTGAATAGAGATGGGATTTTAACCTTTCAAGGGAGAATTTGCGTTCCTTCGTTACCGGAAATCAAGAAGCGTGTATTAGAGGATGGCCATAAGTCCAAGTTTGCGATTCATCCGGGTAGTACCAAAATGTATCAAGACTTGAAGCGTGGGTATTGGTGGAATGGTATGAAGAGGGAAATTGCGGATTTTGTTTCTAAGTGTTTGACTTGTCAACAAATTAAGGCCGAGCATCAGAGACCAGCGGGACTGCTTCAACCGTTGGATATTCCGGAGTGGAAATGGGAAGGGATCTCGATGGATTTTGTTTCGGGTTTACCTCTTACCGTGAAGAAGATGGATGCTATTTGGGTTATTGTGGATAGATTGACAAAGTCGGCTCATTTTCTTAGGTGTCAACTAAGTTTTCTTTAGAGAAGTTAGCCCGATTGTATATGAAGGAAATTGTGAGACTTCACGGGGTTAGGTTAGTATTGTTTCCGACAGAGATCCGAGGTTTACATCTAGATTTTGGAGAGCATTGCAGGAAGCCTTGGGTTCTAAATTGTGTTTCAGTACGGCATTTCATCCTCAAACCGATGGTCAGTCCGAGAGAACTATTCAGATACTTGAGGATATGTTACGGGCTTGTGTGATGGATTTCCAATTATCTTGGGAGGATCATCTACCGCTAGTTGAGTTTGCTTACAATAACAGTTATCAGTCGAGTATCGAGATGGCTCCGTATGAGGCGTTGTATGGTAGAAAGTGTCGATCTCCGATGTGTTGGGACGAGGTAGGTGAAGCGAGACTTTGGGGCCCGGATTTGGTTAGGGATTCTACGGAGAAGATCAAGGTGATTCGGGATAGATTGAAGACGGCTCGAGTAGACGAGAAAAGCTACGCCGACAATAGAAGACGGGATTTATCTTTGCGGGTTGGTGACTTTGTGTTCTTGAAGGTCTCTCCGAGGGACGGGAATTAAAAGGTTTGGTAATAAGGGTAAGTTGGCTCAGAGGTTTGTAGGTCCGTTTGAGATTCTAGAGAAGATAGGGAATTGGCTTACGGTTGGCGTTGCCTCCGTCTTTTCTTTGCTTCATGATGTGTTTCACGTTTCTATGCTAAGGAAGTATTGTCATGACCCCTCCCATGTTTTGAGTTCTCCCCCCGACGATGTTCAGGCGGACATGTCTTATGTGGAAGAACCGTTAAGAGTCTTAGAATTCCAAGTTAAGGAGTTGAGAACTAAGAGTATCCCGATAGTAAAAGTCCTTTGGAAGAATCACACCGTCGAGGAAGCAACGTGGGAGCTAGAGTCGGAGATGAGAGCGAAATACCCTTGGTTGTTTGAGAATTCAAGTAAGTCTTTTAAAATTCGGGTCGAATTTTCTTTAAGGGGGAGTGAGTGTGACGACCCCAACCCTAGGCACTCATTTTAAATATTAAATTATATGCTTTTAATATTTATGTTAGCTTTATGTGTTCAATTATATCTTTAATTCGTAATTTAAGATAAATTGGGTGAGAAGTGAAATTAGAATCCTTTGAGAAATTGTGGGTTGTTAAATAAAGAAATTTGGGGGAAATAATAAAAATGGAAATTTATTAAATAGATAAATATTTGAGGAGGTTAAATGAGTGAGTAGGATGAATTATTGGGTTAAAGGTTAAGTTTAAATTAAAAAATGAAAGCCTTAGTTAGATATTTGTAGGAGGGGCCATAGAAGTCTTGCTCTCTCCCTAGGTGACAAGTGTCCACCCTTTACCTCCTTACTCTTACTCCCCTCTCCCTCCATCATTCATACTTCTTCCTCCTAGAGAAACCTTAGAGAAATTCCATGGAAGCTCTCAACCTCCATTCTTGAAGCCAAGCCATTTCTTCACCAAATTCAAGTCTAGGAGCATCATTGAAGTTGGATCATCTTGGGGAATCCATCAAGTTAGAAAGATCAACCTCCCATTGAAAACTCTAAGGTGAGTTGTTATGATTCCCTTCTTCTATTTGTTCATAAGTTCTTTGATTATTGTTCTTGGCCTTGTGATGTTGATTTCTTGCTTGGAAACCTAAATGGGAGTTGAATGGTTAGAAAATGACATTTGTTGAAGTTAGGGTTCAATGAAGATGATCTAAAAGGTTTGAAATGGGTAGAAATTGTAGTGATAAATAATCTAGGGTTACTTGGTTTTGGAGTTTACATGTTTGTATGGGACTTGGAAAGATTGAAGTATCCTTTGGTGCTCTTGAAGTAAGCTTGGTTAGAAGGAATGGAAACCTAGGCATAAAAGGGTCAAAATCTGAGTTTTGTGCTGGAGGAGGGCTTGGGCGGTCGCCCATGGGGGCTTGAGCGGCCGCCCATCACCCCAGAAACAATATTGCCTTTGAAATCCACTTGGGCGGTCGCCCAAATGGTGAGGGCGGTCGCCCATAGTGGCAGAAATCTTATTTTCCTAGGAAACCCACTTGGGCGGTCGCCCATGCCCCTGAACCAACTTTTTTCAATTTAAACAAGAATTGTTTAGCAAGTTGTTTGGCCACTTATAAATTGTGACTCCCACTTAGTAATTGAACTTGAACCTTCATTGAGATCTTGTATCCTTGAATATGGAATTTGTAGGGTAGGTTAATGATCCCTCATTCCTTACTTGATGTTATATATATATTGTTGTTGATGTTGCTTAGTGTATTCATAAATTGCTGCACTTGGATAATTATTGGGCATGAGTATATATTACCATGTGGCTATTGTTTATCCCTTTTGTGGATTTATTTCAAGTAACTACTATGTGCTTGATAATTTGTTAATCGAGTGATATTGGGGTATAACGTAATACGATCAATTATGGAAGTGTGACCTAATGTGATCGGATTATGTTATACACGGCACCGTCCCCTCCCCGTGGCCGCGAGGTTGGGGTTATAGCATCTGTATTGAGCGAAAAGCCTTACGAGTTGCTACTATCTTATTTGGTTTCTGAAAAATGGGTCTTATAAGATGTGAGTATTGCTTAGCGGCTCACTTAAGATTGGAGTATTATTATACCCAATGTTGTACGACTATTGTTCAGACGGGAAAAGGTAAACCAAAGGTAACGTAAGGTGTTTACAGTTTTTCCAACGTGTTATGTGTTGCATCTATTTGGCATATTGTTGCATACATAATAGCTTGCTGAGATTTATTCTCACCCCTCTCCCTTTAATGTTTTAGATCCCGAGACAGGCGGACCGGCCAAGTAAGGACGGAGAGGAGTTTGGAGTAATCTTTTGGGTATTGTCGGGGTATGTATAGGGTGACGTATAAAATGTATTTTGGTAACTCCTTTATTGGAGTTTGTAATTATAAACTTTAAATTCTACGTCATAACCTTAATCTTTTGTAACTAAACAATTGTTCGTTTTCAAAGTTGGTTAACTCCTCCTCCAATGTGGAGTGGAGTCGAGTTCTTTTGAAATGTTATGTTATTAATGTTTATATTTGAAAGCCAAGGTGAAGTTTTAAAAGTTTAGTGTTTTGGGTTAGTTTGAGGACGCTCCAACTCGGGACACGTGTAGGTTCCGGGTCGGGGTCCTCACATCATGGGTCAGGATGACAACTCTGATATATGCGACTGTGAAGAATGCTTGAGAGAGGATCAAGAGATGGATGCCCTAATGGAGATTGATCGAGGAGTAGACCCTTACTTCGCCGAAAACCCTCTTGCAAACTGGCTCATCACCGATCCCCCGGTACAAGACAACCCTCTAGCCGACACTCTCGGATCTTACGGGGACAGCCATCACAGCTTAGTTCAATTCAACATTCCGGTGTCCGACCTGGATGAACAGTGGCGCAACCTCCTCCAAGGCTTAATCAGGGAAGGAGATATAGCATGCCCCCTCGAATCAGACATTGTAAATGTCGTCCAAGCAAAGATCCCGAGATAAAGAGGCGAGATTCTATGAAAGTGATCAACATCGGCAAGAATCAACTTCGAATCGGCGAATGCTTCGCCCTCCTAGAAGTAGCCCTCAGCGACTTCTATCATCAAAAACCCCCAAAGACTGGTGGCAACACTAATGGAGGGACATCATCAGGGGAGCAACCAAAAACCTCCGCGATCTGGTTTGAAATTGAACCGCATGCAAGCTATTTTCCGGGACTCATGCCAAGGGAAGATTGGCCACCTGAACCAGCCCCACTCCCTCTAGAGCTACAGCCATCCGAGAGTAATGAAGCCTGGTCCAATCCCTCGTCGCCTATAGTCTAGCTTCGAGTCTTGTTGTCTGTGTATTCACATCTTTTGAGTCTGTTGACGGCTTTACGCCCAACGATTGTGAATCTTTGATCAACAATGTACAGTCTTCACGCTTTCAATAAAAGGTCCGACCTTCCTAAAAAATCATTTCATTGCATCTTTAACAAATGATGATATTAACTAATCAAAACAGTTAATAACAATTCATCTATACAAAAGACAAACACATTAATTAAATAAATGCATCAAGCAAACATTTAAGCATGTTGTCAAACGAGAGAAAAACCGGGCCCAAGCTGCCGAGAAGGTTTTAATCACGACGATTTGCAAGATTGCTGAAGAGCCAAAGAGACGCAAGTCCGACGCCATTTCCAGCACACGCCAGATTTTCCAATACCTCAAGAGCGGGGAAACCACCTTCATGAACAAGGAAGACCCACACACAGGAGGGGTCAAAACCAAGAGCGTCATGGCCCTAAGACGCCTCGCCTCTCACTTCGTCATCCTCGGGGACATGCTATACAAGAAACGCTACCATGGGCCACTCCTACACTGCATCAGCCAAGAAGAAGCAAACAAGTTCATGAACGAAGTCCACAATGGGGCTTGCGGTCCCCACATGAACGCGTGAGCCCCGATGCAAATCGTTCTCGGGATGGGCTACTATTTGGATCTCCATGGAGCGGTGCATCCACTTTGTCCGAAGGCTGCGACAAGTGCCAACGGTTCTCCAACCTCGATCATCTACCTCCTCACGATCTCTACGCATGACTACACGCCTTGGCCATTTGCCACTTGGGGAAGTGACGTCATCGGGAAAATCGCTCCGCCAGCAAGAACGGTCACGAGTTCATCTTAGTAGCCATCGACTACTTCACCAAATGGGTCGAAGCCAAGTCCTACAAGTACTCACCTCCAAGAAGGTCGCACATTTCCTCAAGGAAAACATCATCTGCCCACGGATACGGCATCCCAAATGGTCATATCGTGACAATGGTTCACACTTCGAGGGGAATTCGGGCTGCACCGGCGCTGAATTCAAGATCACACGCCACAAATCTTCTCACCTACGGCCACAAACAAACGGCGCCGTGGAAGCAAAGAAACAAAACCCTCGAACGGATCATCCGAAAATGACCACCCGAGGACGAGATTGGCCCGAGAAGGCTGCGCCTTGCACTTTGGGGCTACCGCACATCAGTCGGAACAGCGACCACGGGAGAAACCCCATTTGCCACGACATACGGGATGGAAGGCCCTTCCCATCGAGCCGGAAATTCCCTCACTTCCAGTCTTCGCCGGAAAATGACATCAACGAAGTTGAATGGCTCCGGCCGACACGACGATTGGCTGCGCTAGACGAGCGACGACTAAAGGCCGTGGAACACGTCCGAGCCTATCAAAGCAGGGGATGGCTAGAGCTTTCGACAAGAAAGTCAAATCCCAGAGACATCGGGAAGGCGACCTTGTACTCAAAGAAAGCCTCCCACTCGAACTAACCCATCGGAAAATGGGAACCAACATGGATCGGCCCTTTCGTGGTTCAAAAGATCTTCTCCGGAGCGCCATGAAGCCGCGGACCTAGACGGAAATCCCTTCTTGAATCCAGCCGGAGCCGAAGCTTCGCAGATACTTCGCCTAAAGAAGAACAGCGTGCATCTCTTGGCACTCCATGAGTAGTGTCGAACTACGCGGAGCCACTCTAGTCCGGGAACGTAGGCAACCTTAATTGGTCGGTCTAAAAATACACAAAAAGTCAAAAGTTTGAATGTCAATCAAGACCTCCATCGAAAGCTACGCACTTTTCAAGAACACGCCCCAACAGTCACCTTGACCAAGTCAAACGACGGCGGCAACATCAAAGGACATCCGAGGGTCACTCAGCATCAAACGACTGACTCATGTTTGCTTCCAAGCCAGGGGCTTGTCCTCGCCCTCACGCGCTTCAAAAAAAAAAAAGAGCTCGAGCAAGGGCTCACAAAAAAAAAAGAGAGCTCGAGCAAGGGCTCATAAAAAAAATAATAATAAATGAAAAAAAAAAAAAGAAGCTCAAGCAGAAGCTGCAAAAAAGAGATCAAGAGCCCGACGCCAACAAGAGGCAAGGAAGCTACGAAAAAGACCGTCAAAACGACTTGTCAGGAGATCACTCAACCTCTCAGCCAAGCACAAAGCCTAAACAAAAGGGATTGCCGTCATAGCCCAGACTGCTTCAGTCCGCAAATGCAACAGAAAAGTCCAAGGACGGACGCCGACAAGGCGCACAAAAGACACAAAGGCAAACAAGAGATCTTGCGTCTCGACAAAGCTTTAAAAGTAAATCACAAATCACTAACGATTACAACATTTCTTGATGAGTTCAAGCACGGTCTACTCTCAAGTTCACAACATGCTAAAAGACAGCTTAATACATTTAACAAATAATGTGTTTGCAAATGCAATGAATGGATACCTAGGAGGTCATTCCGCGCCATCTGCGCTTGTCCCCTCTGAAATTACCCGGGATCCGGCTCGCGCGCGGATGGTGCCCCCGTGCATCTCGCGTTCGTTCGCTGTTCGGGAATGTTCGCCCGGATCCGAGAGGCAAGACAATCGCGCCCCGGCATCCGGCTTATTCCGTCTTAGCGTTTGCGAGGTTGGAGGTGTCTCACGTGTGTTTTGCTTTGTAGAGTCGCCACGCCGTTTTTATTAAGCCCAAAACATTGAAAAAGGGCATCAGTTTAAAGATAATTTTTAAACTGTTTTTGTGTGATGAGATTTTGAGTTCGGAGGTCAGATGACTCCTCGGGAAGAGAATATTAGAATATTAGAGCTCACCCGAGTAGCCTCGTAAAACGAGTCTTTCGGATACCCCTAATATCCTTTAAAGTTGTGTGTGTGTGTGTGTGCTTTTAAAAATGCATGTTTGTATCGGATGTCTACATTGTATTGAAATGTATTGAAATAGAATAGGAAGGAAGCCTTACCAATGTTGGTTCGTGTCCGTCTTCCGCAGGGGAATAGTGTTTGAGGCCTCGGAGTAGCGTTCCGGATTGCTTCAGGGATGCCGGTTGTCTGCGGACGAGTTTCGGCGTGAGTTGAGGTTGTAGGCTGCGTTCGGGCAGAGGTTCGGCGTGCGTGGGGATCGTCGGGATCACTCGGGCGAGAGGTTCGGCGTGCGTTGTGGTGGCGTGAGTCACTCGGGCGGGGATTTCGGCGTGGTTTGGGATCGTCGGTTTGACTCGGAAAGAGCGGGACAGGGAAAGACCGAGCAAGGCCTCGGAGTACCACGAGGGGCCTCAGAAGACCTCGAGAGTGCCGCGGGGCAGCGCGGGAGGGTCTCAGGAGCGCTCGGAGAGGCTTCGGAGCACCTCTAGGGGCTCGGGAAGGCCTCGGAAGGATCCGAAGGGCGGGAATGCCTCGAAAGGGCTTAGAAGGGGAGCCGAAGGCTTAGGGAGGAAGAGAGAAGAGGGAGGTGTGAAAAAATGAGGAGGGGAGCCCTCTATTTATAGTCTCGTATTTGGTGCAAAGAGGTCCGTACGGACCTCCTTGGTTATCCAGATTTTGGTTTTCCTCGATTCTGAGGGAATATGCAATGATGGTGAATATTCGGGAAATGATGATGTCCCCTTGCAATAAGGTCGCGTACGGACCATCTTCGCATGCAAAGAGGTCCGTACGGACTCAAGTCCGCATGGAAACCATCATTTCTCCCCGGGATTTGAGGGAATATTGTGGACTTTAAGGGGATTTAGTAATTATGGAAACAAAGAGGTCCGTACGGACCTATATTGCTTTTCGATTTCACGAAAATTCCCGAAAGGCCCTTTGTCCCTTTTTATCCCGCAAAGGCTCCTCCCCTAGTTTGGTTGGGGGTTTGAGAGGGTTTAGAGAGGGTTTTGAGTGAGAGAGGTCTACGAGGCTGCGTGGATGAGTCTGCGGTGTTTCCCGTGTGTTTGAAAGGGAGTGATCCGCATTGGGAGTACTTACGAAGCCCTCGACGACGTCACTTATGAAAGAAGTGGGGTCGCTAGATAAGATAAGTGGTCCTAACTGGATCGCGTCGCCGGGAGAGAGAAGCGACCGCAGTGAGGGTCAAAGTGAGGACGTGGTGGTGTCCTTTTGGGTGACCGTTTAGGTCAATAGGTGGACCTGTGATAGGATTCCTACGTATCCCTGGCGGGGAATCAAGCACAGTCGTAGTTCGGAGTGTGGGGTGAGTGTTTTGTGAATGCGGGCGTGGTGGCGCCACTGGGGTGTTGTGTGACCGCCGAGGAGTCGGTGGTGATAAGGAGCGTGGTGGTGTCTGGGTGATCGGTGATAAGGACGTGGTGGCGTCTGGGTGGCCGTATAGGTCGGTGATAGAGGCGTGGTGGCGTCTGGGTGGCCGCATAGGAATTCGGTGATAATGAAGCGTGGTGGCGTCACAGGGGTGACCGTATAGGTCGGTGATAGGAGGAACGTGTGGTGGCGTCACTTCTGGGTGTGTATAGGCCGGTGATAAGGGCGTGGTGGCGTCAGGTGGCCGCAAGTATAGGTCGGTGATAAGAACGTGGTGGCGTCCTGGGCCGCGTATAGGTCGGTGATAAGGGAACGTGGTGGCGTCCTGGGTGGCCGTATAGGTCGGTAGATGGGAAGCGACGTGGTGGCGTCACGGGGTGACCCAGCATGGGTCGGTGATAAGGAACGTGGTGGCGTCACTGGTGGCCATTATAGGTCGGTGATAAGGACATTAATTGGCGTCAGGGGTGACCACATAGGTCGGTGATAAGGACGTGGTGGCGTCACAGGGATGGCAGTTTATACGATTTTCGGTAATCGGCGTGGTTTAGGGCCTTCGGGTGGCCGTATGGAATGTCGGTGATAGGACTTGAATTGGCGTCGAGGTGGCCGTACGGTGCGGTGATAGAGGCCACGTAGTGGCGTAGAGGTGGCCGCTTTGAATCGGTGATAGGGCAGCGGTTGGGTGCCACAGCTGAGCCCGTATAGGTCGGTGACCAGGGCCGTGGTGGGCGTCGGGGTGACCGTATAGGTCGGTGATAGAGGCGTTGAATGGCGTCGTACAGGTGGCCCGCATGGGTCTGTGATAAGGACGTGGTGGCGTCGGGGTGGCCCGTATAGGTCGGTGATAGGACGTGGTGGCGTCGGGGTAGCCCGCATCGTCGGTGATAAGGGCGTGGTGGCGTCTGGGTGGCCGTATAGGTCGGTGATAGGGCATGGTGGCGTCGGGGTGGCCATGGAGGTAGGTGATGGGAGCGTGGTGGCGTCGGGGTGGCCGTATAAGGTCGGTGATAGAACGTGGTGGCGTCAGGGGTGTTGGCCCGTATAGGTCGGTGATAAGGAGCGTGGTGGCGTCTGGGTGGCCCGTATAGGTCGGTGATAAGGGCGTGGTGGCGTCTGGGTGGCCGTATAGGTCGGTGATAAGAGCGTGGTGGCGTCGGGGTGGCCGCATGTGGGTCGGTGTGAGAACGTGGTGGCGTCCTGGGTGGCCGCAGCTGGTCGGTGTGAGAACGTGGAATGGCGTCTCGGTTGATGGAAGAGGCGCGAGGACTTTCCTAATCGGGTGGTTTAAGGCCTTAGGTGCCGGAGAATGGTGTGAGGACTTGAATCGTCTGGTGGAGCGTGGCTGCCTTGTGATTGAAGCGTAGATGCCATTTGTGTTTTTGCATGTTGATGTAGAAAGGTCGGACTTACGATGGCTGTAGGTGCTTGTCTTGCCGCATTGAAGTGAAGCGAGATGATGGCCAGTGATGGTGCTTCATCATTTGGCGTTTTGGGAGCGCTTCGGTGCCTTGGGACTTGTACTCCACCGGAGGGGTGTTGGCTCGCTTACGCACGTGCTTGTTTTGCCCGTTAGTGGGCAAAGAGAATGATGGTTGGTGCTTTGAGGATATGCGATCTTGCACTTGACTTTCCCCTTTGACTTAGCTTCAGGGGAAGGCATCGGGCTTACTTTGATGGCCGGTGCTTGCGTTCTACCCCCCCGTTGAAGGTGGGCGAGATTCGGGCTTATTGTCGGCTAGGTGCCCAGGTGCTTGGGTATTCTGCTGAGGATACGCTGACCTTAGTAGGGGCCCTTTTACGGCATTTAGGAAGATGACTTCGGACCTCTTTTGAGGGTGGTTGAGTTGTCGTTGAGCGTTTGGGCGTCTTGACTGCCTTGATGATTCGTCTTGGGAGAGTGTTGGCTCACTTCTTGCGGAGCTTGCACGTTGAGCGGGCGATGGTTGAATTGCCGTTGGAGTAGGCGCGAGATTCCGGTCTTGTCGGCGGCCGATGGCCCGTGGTTGATTTGCTCGTTGAAGTGGCGAGGTGCAGGTCTTAGCAACCAGCCGTGTGGTTGAAGATTCTTACAGTTGAAGTGGGCGAGGAGCCAGGTCACCGTTTGATGGCGGTGGTTGATTGCAGCGGTTGAAGTGGCGAAGAGACCGGTCTTCTGGCCCAGCGGCAGTGGTTGAATTTACCGTTGAAGTGGGGCGGAGTTCGGGCTTGTCCCGGCTAGGTGGTTGATTTCTTAGTTGAAATTAGGCGAGAATAGGTCTTCTGACGGCATGGCAGGGATTGATTTGAAGAGGTTAGGGACCATTACACTTTTGGTTTGTTTGGAAAAGGCCTCTAGGACCTTGAGGGGCAAAAGATTATAAGGGCGAGAGGAAAGTAATTTGGCCGAACCCCTTGCAAAGAGGTCCGTGGCGACGACACGATTTTGCAAAGAGGTAAGTACGGACCACCTTGTTTTACGGTTCAGGTTTGACGAGGCTTTAAAATGACCGAGCCCTTCCCGTTCCCTTCTTCCTGGCATTTTCTTTGATTTCGTGAACAGGCGAGAGAGAAAAATTCCTCCATTGTTAACGAAATCAAAAAATTTTCTTGAATTTCTTGCCAAGCCGCCATTTTGAAGAGATCGTCGAAGGATCAGGTTTGAGAAATAAATGGCAACGATCAAGAATGGTGGTTGAGCAGCGGAGAATTGGAGCTTCAAAGAATTGGACTTCGTTCGTTCCATCTTCGAAGAACCGGATGTTTTGTATCAGAATCCGGAGGTGCATAATCGTCGCTCCATGAACGTTGGGAGGTAAGAAATACATTCCGTTTTGATTCCACTGCTCGAATTTTTGAATGCTAGAACTAGGTTTTAGTTTTTCGCATTTTGAATTTTTGTTATTATTTTATGCCTTTTTGTGAAATTCTTGATGAATTGTTGAAAATGGACATGTAAAAATTGTGGGTATGTGTATTTTGTGCAGAAATGTGTAGATTAGCTCTTATTTGTGAAAATAAAGTGCCTATCTAGTGAATTGCATGCTTTGGTGTTTTATGTAGTATGCTTTATTTATGTATGTACATTATGAGAAAAATTATCGTGTAGTGATAATTTTTGTGAAAAAATGTGACATGTGCCGTGTTTTGTGACGGGTTATATGTGAAAGTGTGTGCCGTGTTGGGACGGATTTTCTTTTGAGAATGTGCTATATAGTGTGTGTGCCGTGTTTTTGGGTGACGGACTTTGTGGGGAAAATATGTGCAGTATGTGCCGTGTTGGGACGGATTTTCTTTTGAAAATGTGTCGTGTAGGGCTTAATCCCCCTTTTTTTCTTTTGAGAAAATGTGTACGGTGTGTGCCGTGTTTTGTGATGGTTGCATGGGAAAAATTATATGCATGATATATGTGAAAATTATGTTCATTGTGTGCCGTGTTTTGTGACGGGTTACATGGAAAAATTATATGTATAATGTATGTGAAAATTATGTGCAATATGTGCCGTGTTTTGTGACGGGTTATATGTGCCTTTATATTAGAAATCTTGTGATTGACGTACCTTTCTTTGTGTTTACTGCGGGATGCGGGAGCTTATGGCGGGAAGGCGAGAGGATGAAGACTCGGGGATCGCTCGAGAAACATTTGTTGTGGAGCTATGGCGGCGGATGCACGATATTTCCGTGGGCGGTAGGCCGAGTCCGGAGAAATTGGTTTATGCTTCGGCCTAGGTGTGTTCGTTGAGAACACATTTGGAGTGTACGACACGAGGAAGAACAAGAGTGTCTTCTGGGCCTTTATCGAGTATTGGTGGGATACCACCCCGCACCTTCCACACAGTGGGGCGAGGTGACGGTGACGCCGCCATTTGCTGCGATCGCAGGGCTTTCCCTTGAAAGGAGCCGGTCGGTGCGGTGGAGGATATGATAGCACGATGACGTCTTGGCCAGAGGCTTTGGGCTTTGAGCCTCGTCCTCGCTTGAGGGGCACAGGGATCTTTGTACGGCGACGTAGAGATGAGGATCACGGCCGGTATTGGGGCCTACATCCAGAGTACCGGCAGGGTAACGGGGCTTGATTAGCGCGCTCCTTCTTGTGGTATGCCTGTGTCAGAGACTTTGTTCTGCGAACCACGCGACCGCAGCTCCCTTTGCTCTGTTGGAGAGCTTGGCGATCTGGATAGAGTGCACGACATTGCTTGGGGCGAAGCGAGGCTTAGGCGAGCTCTACTTCTCCTTGGACCGGTTTAGCGGGGGTGGCCGGTTCGTTGGCTGCTTTGACTTTGCTTTGGAGGTATGAGTTTATTCTTTGTTTTTGATTTAGCAACTTGTCTTTTCTCAGTTGTCTTTTGCGCTGAGCCTTCTGTGTTTTGTCACGAGGTGTGGTTTTATGAGGTTTTCCGGTGCTTCCCGTGGGATAGAGATCTGGGAGTACATTCTTTGCGTACCTGCTATCTTTGGGATGGGAAACAAATGCGGCGAGGAAGGAGGACCGGCGGGGGAAGCTCACCATCGCCTACGGAGGATGTGCGGGGAAGCGTTTGGAAGCGGGATAGCAGTGAGGGGTTCGTTACATTCCGTGGACTCGGTATGAGGAGATGAGTTCGAGGGAGCTCGGAGTGTGGCAATGTGACGGAAGATCTTTGCGAGGCTTGACTTGTGACGCCATTATGTGCACAGGGGAGGCGAGTCTTACGCGGCTTATGGCCCGGTGTGCTTCCCGTGGCTCAGAGGACCCTCCCTTTGGGATGCTTGACTCCGGGACATGGATGTGCTTGACTTCGAGAGGTACCTTGGCGGTGTCGGTCGCAGGAGTTCATTTTGTACGGAGAGGAGTACGGGGCCTTCGTGAGGAGGAAGGCGAGGACGCCCGAGTGCGGCGCGGGAGAGAGAGGGCGCCCGCGGGCTCCCGAGAGTTCCGATGCCGGGACCGGATTTCACGTACGTCCGCGGGGACGGATCGAGAGGAGGGTGATGCATGCCAGTTCCGGAGCGAGCTCTGCTTGCATATAAGTGGATCCCAGACGGATCGGTGAGTGTCTTGACTCTTTTCCATCTTGGCATCTTTTACTGCGTTTTTCTCTTTTTGTTGTTGAGTATAAGCGCATTTGATGAGCGTTTCCTTGGCTTCTTGTTGGTGCGGAGTCGGGGAGAGCCTACGATATCTTGACTCGCCGATTACGTGGCGTGCGCTCCTTCGCTAAGAAGATGGCGTCGAAGGTGTCTGTCGGTCTTCGCGTCGTGTGCCGGCGTACGAGCCTATGCCTTGAGGCGTGCGTGGACGTTCCTCGCCTAGAGCCGAGGCCGGAGCCGCAGCGGGGAGGGGGCCTTTGAGGGGCGGCATAGCATGGATGCTTGGGGCGTCTTCGGGAGGCTGCGGGAGCCTTCGAGGGAGCGGCCACTTTTATCGGTTCATGCCTCCGCACGGCGCGCGGGGTGAGGGTTCCTCGAGCCTTCTTTCTTTGATCCTTTCGCCGGATTTGATCCTTCGAGTACTTCTCGTGGGAGCCTCGGGCGGGTGCTCGGTATTCGACGATGAGGATGTGACGGGGCGAGTTATTTGGGATGCAGACTTTTCTTTGGAGGATCTTGGCGAGGAGGATGATGATGAGGATTCGAGTAGTATTCATTTGCTTTCCCTCTTTTCATATCCCTCTCTTTTTTTTTTTGTTTAGCAACGAGACATTTTTGGGTACTTTTTGTAATAAAACACATGTATTTGCATGGCAAAACGAGTATTTTATTTTAAGATGTAATGTCATTTATTTTGTGATTCAGGAATTGTCCTAGAAATTGTTGCTATTATTATTTTTATTTTTGTACATGCCACGTGAGTGAGAGTGCGTTTGTGGGTAGTGTTGGTTTGCGGAAATGGCTTTGGCCGGTGTTTGGGCTTTGTTTGGAGCAAGGTTTTCTTGAGGACGGTGGTTTTATCTTGTTTTAAGGGAAATGGGTTACATTTGCAAGGAGGTCCGTACGGACATACTTAGCATGCAAAGAGGTCGTACGGACCAACCTTGCTTTTGGGAAGGACATAAATGCTTTCCGGTGCTGGTTCTTCCTCATTTCCCCATTTGCGGCCATTTTCGAGCTTTCTTCCCCATTTTCTCTAGGAACCTCCATTTTTGCCATGGATTCTTCGTATGTCCCTAGAATTTTGCCGAGGCTTTCGCGGGAGAGGCAAGCACACTTCCTTGAGCGGTTGAAAACGTGGATGCGGCGCCGTATGAGGCATCGAGAGACGGGCTTTCGAGGTAAGGTTTCGTCTTTGCTCGGTTTGGTCTTTTAAGGAGTTGGTTCTGATTGGGATTTGTTGCGGGCTGCCGCGAAGTTGCAGGATGTTAGGAGGCACGTGTCTTGTTTCTCCTACAATGAAATGGTGCCCACTTTTGAAGATTTTCGGGCTTTGATTGGAGGGCCAGGAGGTGGAGGCCATCTCGGCTTCCTTTGGTTGGTGGTGCTTTGCGGTGAGCGTGAAGCTTGCGGACTTTCTTCGTACTTCGTTGGAAGAAGTGCGGGGCATGATCCTTGATTCGGGTCATATCGACATTTACGAGAGCTGCGGAGCGGTTCATGGTTGATGATGAGTGGCGTCTCTTGGGATGTATTTGCCTTGTGCGTGATGGCGACGCTTTTACAGTTAGTTCCACTTGGCATTTGTGATGGCGCTTTGCTAGATGTGGTAGGGCCTTTGCGAGTGGAGAGGATATTGTCCCGTTGGTCTTTGGGGAGACTCTTCATGGTATCGACCGTCACAGCGGCCCAGGGATCGTTTTATGAGAGGGGAAGCCCCGCTTTGCTCACCTTGTGGGCTGCGAGAGAGACTTCGGGCCATGCCCAGAGGCTCAGCGTCGTTTAGCAGTGGTCATTTGCTCGGCGACCTCTTGTGTTGGATATGGATCGGTCCGCTGGGAGAGATGGATGGCACGGCTTAGTACGCATCGAGATCCGGCATTTGGTGGGTTCCTTGGCTGGAGGATTGAGACCGGGAGGATCTTGCGGGAAGGGTCCTACGTTGTCGAGTTCCGAGGTTTGTCTTGGTCCTCCTTCTATATTCCGTCGCTTGTTTCCGGCGGTTTGGGATGAAGCGGGAGCCTTTGTTGAGTGCAGGATGACCTTGCTCTGCGGAGGTAGTTCCTCTTTGTATGGCGGCTCAGGTGCCTTCTTGTATTGTACGAGGGTATGGAAGTATTCCGCTTTCCCTCTGTGGTACTCCTTAGACGTCGGGAGAGTGTTGTGTTGACGACTCGGTATACGGCTTTGGTATGAGCGGCGTGTTGGGCGGTCCCAGTGGTCTTGGAGAAGCGAGGCGTGTAGCGATTACAGGACCGGTTGCCGTAGTAGCTATTGCCTTAGGAGTGCGAAGCACAGTCGACCCTTTGGATGTGACGGGAGACGCTTTGTTTGACTACGAGACTAGAGTTGGCCGGCCCGACGGGGAGAGGTCCTCTTTTACGGACTCGCGGGGAGGAGATCAGAGCCGAAGCACGGGCGAATGAAGCCACGAGAGCTCTTGGATTATTTGACTCTACGGGGAGGACCCCGGATCTCGGAGCGAGAGACGCGAGTTGGTTCACGTGGAGCGAAAGAAGACTCGTCGGGGACGAGGGAAGAAAGGAAAGAATGGCGAGGGACAAGCGCGAGATGGCGCGGAATGACCTCCTAGGTATCCATTCATTGCATTGCAAACACATTATTAGTTAAATGTATTAAAATTTGTCTTTTAGCATGTTGTGAACTTGAGAGTAGACCGTGCTTGAACTCATCAAGAAATGTTGTAACCGTTAGTGATTTGTGATTTACTTTTAAAGCTTTGTCGAGACGCAAGATCTTTTGTTTGCCTTTGCTACATTGTGCACTTTGTCGGCGTCCATCTTTGGACTTTTACATTTGCATCCGCGGGCCAGACGTCCCAGGCCACGGCAGCGATCCCCTTTGCTTGAGGCTTTGTGCTTGGGCGAGAGGTTGAATGCTCCCCTGACAAGTCGTTCTGACGGTCTTTTTCGTAGCTTCCTTGCCTCTTGTTGGCGTCGGGCTCTTGACCTCAATTTCGCAGCTTCTGCTTGAGCTTCTTTTGTTTTTTTTTTTTGTGAGCCCTTGCTCGAGCTCTCTTTTTTTTATTTGTGAGCCCTTGCTCGAGCTCTCTTTTTTTTATTTATTTTTTTTGAAGCGCGTGAGGGCGAAGACAAGCCCTGGCTTGGAAGTAGACATGAGTCGATCGTTTGATCTTTGAGTGACCCTCGGATGTCCTTTGATGTTGCCGCCGTCGTTTGACTTGGTCAAGGTGGCTCTTGGGGCGTGTTCTTGAAAAGTGCGGAGCTTGATGGAGGTCTTGATTGACATTCAAACTTTTGACTTTTTGTGTATTTTTAGACCGGACCAATTAAGGTTGCCTACGTTCCCCGGACTAGAGGGCTCAGTGCTGCGTAGTTCGACACTACATGGAGTGCCAAGAGATGCCTGATTGTTCTTCTTCGGGCGAAGTATCTGCGAAGTTTGCTTCCGTTATTTGGATTCATGAAGGGATTGCCGTCTAGGTACGTTAGCTTCATGGCGCCTCAGGAGAAGATCTTTTGAACCACGAAAGGGCCGATCCATGTGGGTTCCCATTTTCCCAGTGGGTTGGTTCGAGTGGGAGGCTTTTCTTTGAGTACAAGGTCACCTTCCACGATGTCTCGGGATTTGACTTTCTTGTCGAAAGCTCTAGCCATCTGCTTTGATAGGCTCGGACGTGTTCCATGGCCTTTAGTCGTCGCTCGTCTAGCGAGCCAATTCGTCATGTCGGCTTCGGAGCCATTCGACTTCGTTGATGTCATTTTCCGGCGGCACTCGGAGTGAGGAATTTCTAGCTCGATGGGAAGGGCTTCCATCCCGTATGTCGGGGCAAATGGGGTTTCTCCCGTGGGCATTACGGCCGGATGTGCGGTAGCCCCCAAAGTGCAAGGTGCGGCTTCTCGGGCCAATCTCGTCCTCGGGTGGTCATTTTCGGATGATCCGTTCGAGGGTTTTGTTTCTTTGCTTCCACGGCGCCGTTTGTTTGTGGCCGGTAGGGAGAAGATTTGTGGCGTGTGATCTTGAATTCGGCCCGGCGATGCTGCCGAATTCCCCTTGAAGTGTGAGCCGTTGTACGATATGACCTCATTTGGGATGCCGTATCGGCATATGATGTTTTCCTTGAGGAAATGTGCGACCTTCTTGGAGGTGAGTACCTTGTAGGACTTGGCCGACCCGTTTGGTGAAGTAGTCGATGGCTACTAAGATGAACTTCGTGGCCAGATTCTTTGCACTTTGGCGGAGCGATTTTCCCGATGACGTCAATTCCCAGTGGCGAAAGGGCGAGGTGTAGTCATGCGGTAGAGATCGTGGGGCGGCGAGATGATTGAGGTTGGAGAGCAGATTGGCACTTGTCGCGGCTTCGGACAAAGTGGATGCAATCTGCCTCCATGGAGATCCGGTAGTAGCCCATCACGAGAATGATTTGCATCGGGGCTCGGCATTCATGTGGGGACCGCAAGCCCCATTGTGGACTTCGTTCATGAACTTGTTCGCTTCTTCTTGGGCGACGCGGCGTAGGAGTGGCCCGTAGTAGCGTTTCTTGTATAACATGTCCCGAGGATGACGAAGTGAGAGGCAAGGCGTTTTAGGGCCATGATGCTCTTGGTTTTGACCCCTTACGTGTGTTGACCTTCCTTGTTCATGAAGGTGGTTTCCCCGGCTTCTTGAGGTATTGGAAGATACGGTTGTACCATGGCTCATTGACGGGCTTAGGTTACGGTTCGATCTCACAACGATGGCGGGAATTTCCTTTCGTCCGACTTTGAAGGGTTTGATTGCTTTTCCTTCGGGGATTTCCTGAGGAGGCGAAGGTGGCTAAGGCATCTATGAAACTGTTTCGGTCTCTTGGCAAGTAATGGAAGGTGACCTCTTGAATTGTGTGATGAGGTCCTCTATGCGGGCATGGTATTTTTGCAAGCCGGGTCTATGGTTTTCCACTTGTTGGAGACTTGGTTGATGATCAGTGAGTCCCATAAACTTCGAGTTTGGACATTCCTCTCGAGTGCGGCTTGTAGTCCGGCGGCGCGAGCTTCATATTCGGCGGCATTGTTGGTTACCTCGAAATTGAGCTTTATAGCAATTGGGGTGTGCTCGTCCTTGGGATCCACGAGAGCATGCCGATGCCGTTTCCCTTTTGGTTGGCCGCTCAGTCGAAGAAACGATTGCCATCGGTTTTCGCCTTCGATTGCGAAGATTCCCTCGTGCAGGAAATTGTGGTTCGGGGCCTCGAGCCTCGTCGGTTGGGAAATCGGCCGGTTGTTCGGCCATGGCCCGTCCCTTGATTGATTTTTGGTTTACGTACTTGATGTCAAATTCCGCCGGGAAGAAAGACCATTTGGCGAGCCTCATTGTGAGAGATGGTTTGTCGAAGAGGTACTTGGCCAGGTCCATTTTGGAAACCAAGTGTGCGTGTGCGTTGCATGTAGTGCGTAGTTTCCCGGCAACCCATACCGAGGCTGCGCGAGGTTTTCTCGAGAAATTTGAGTAATTGAGTTATTTGCCTTGAAACTTTCGGCGACGAAGTAGATGGCGTTTTCGACCCGTGACTCTTTCTTTTCTTGACGAGCATGGCTCCCAGCTGCGGTGTCGGTCACGGATTAGGTATAGCAGCAGTGGCTTTTCCTCGTGGGGAGGACGAGAGAATCGGAGGACTCACAAGGTATGCTTTTATTTTTTCAAAGGCATCTTGGCATTACGAGTTCCATTCGATGTCGGCGTTCTTCTTCATCGGCTTGAAGATTGGCTCGCGCATAGAGGTCAATTGGTTGTGAGCGGGCGATATATTGCGGGGCGGCCCATGAAGCTTTTCACCTCTGTCGAGTTTGCGGTGGTCTCATTTCGATGATAGCTTTGATCTTTTGAGGATCCACCTCGATGCCTCTCTCGGTGACCATGTATCCCAAAACCTTGCCTCGGTAACCCGAATGTGCATTTGGCGGGGTTAAGCCTCATTGAGTGTTTTCGGAGGCGATTGAAGAATTTTCTCGGGTACGCGAGGTGTTGTCCGTCGATCCCTTTGAGTGAACGATCATGTCATCGACGTACACTTCGATCTCTTTGTGGATCATATCGTGGAAGAGGGCGGTTCTTTGCCGTTGGTAGGTAGCCGGCGTTCTTTAGTCGAACGGCATTGCGTGTAGCGATAGGTTCCCCCCGAGGGGTTGTGAAAATTTGTCTTTTCTTGGTCTTCTTCGGCCATCTTGATCTGATTGTAGCCGGCAAAACCGTCCACGAAGGACTTGACTTCGAAATTGGGCTGTAGTGTCTACCAACATGTCGATGTTGGGTAGTGGAAAAATCGTCCTTGGGACTTGCTTTGTTGAGATCTCGGAAGTCCACGCAACGGCGTACTTTTCCATTGGCCTTGGTGGCCGTGACAATATTGGAGAGCCATGTGGGGTACTCGATCACCACTGATGAAGCCAAGCGCGGAGCATTTTTCGATCTCCTCTTTGACTTGTAAAGACCATTACGGCTTGATTCGGCGTAGCTTTTGCTTGATGGGCTTAGCCTCGGGATTTAAGGGAATCCGGTGCTCTACAATGTTAGGATCTAATCCGGGCATGTCTCGGTAAGACCAAGCGAACACGTCCACGAACTCTTTGAGCGGTGCGGTCAATGCGTCTTGCTCTGTGCCGGTGAAGAAACTTCCGATTTGCGTCTCTTTTGGCTCTTCGGCGGTTCCCAAATTCACTTTGGTTAAAACCTCCTCGGCGGCTTGGGCCGGTTTTCTCTCGTTTGACAACATGCTTAAAGATGTGCTTAATGTATTGTTCGTTTAATGTGTACGCTTCTTTATCAAGTGAATCGTTATTAAGCTTGTTTGTGTGTTAGTTAATTTATCGGTTGTTAAAGATGCGATGAGAGGATACTCGGAAAGATCGAAGCATTCATTAAGAGCATACGGGAATACATTATTGGCAATGAGTTCGTAATCTTACGGCGTGAGGCCATCGGATGACTCAGAGACTCAAATTCAAAGCTAATGGACTCGGGATGAGTTTTGACACTAGACTCTAGGACTCGAGGGTCGAGACCAAGTTGTTCGATCATGTCCTTTTCTTTGGCGGTAGAGTCGGAGAATGTGGCCCGGTTATTGAGTGGCAATGAGCTTGATAGGAGATGGGGCTTGAAAGGCTTTATGTCACCGTTCCCGATCATTGCTATCACGAGTTATCGAAACAAAATCGATTAGATCCGGCATCTCGATTTCTTCTTTGAAGAAGCGAGTGTAGCGGTGGTTCGTCCCAAGCATCGTCTGCGGAGTCTCTTGCTTTTGGTCTTGGGCATTACTAGCTCGAATGCGGACTCGTCCCGCTTGTTGAAGGCGGGAGTGTTGACGAGAGAGTTTTTCGAATTCTTCCGCCAAAGAGGGTTTTCCCGAACCAAAATTCATTGTGAATAGTGGTGGTTGTGGATCCGGCGGGCGGTGTGTCGAGGAATGCTCTTCGGACGGGATTTGGCTTGAGGCCTGCGAATCTTGCCGAGGTTACTGCTGGAGCTTGTCCATGGTTGTCGGCCGGCTTTGTTTGGCGGCGATCGGCTCTGTTCCCTTTTACGGATCTTCTTCCAAGTTGCCGGCCTTCCTTGTGAAGTACTTGGTCATGTCGAAGGCTTTGTAAGGACGAAGATCGGAGATTGCGTGCAAGCCTCTTTTGTTATACGTGGAGCGTTTACGTGCGGCTCGCTTGTCCTCCGCAATGTGTTCGGGAGTAGGAGAGTATCCCGAGGCCGTGCGGGGTATTACGTTCTTTGATATTGATGATACGTTGAGTGCCACGATGGCGTTTTCCCAAAGCCGAGCCGGGATGTAGTTCATGTGCTTCATCATTTTCATCGGGGAGGGATCTTGTCCCAAATCAAAGGCGAGGTCTATGTGGCACACTTGGGCCTTTGGGCTTTCGATGGTGAACCTGTTAACATCATGCCATCATCGTCGGGTTTGATTTCTAAGGCCGGGACGCCGTTGGTATCGGTCCTTTCGGTGACTATCTTTGTCGCCGTAGATGATGGTCATATCTGTTCCTTGGACGAACTTTACGCGGCGATGGAGAGTGGATGCCACCCCATTGATACGATGTAGCGAGGCGTCCCAAAATGGCGGTGAATGTGATCGGGATGTCGATGACTTGGAAGTACTGTCGGGACCATTTGTTTTCCAAACCAAAGGTTGAGTGGCTATTCCCAAGGCTGGGCGGGATGTTGAGTCGTATGCCTTGATTGCCTGAGTCGAGGGCTTTAGATCGGTTGCTTTGATCCCTAGCAAATCCATCATTTTGGTGGAAGGACGTTCATGGATGATCCCCATCTACCAACACCCGAGGGAGACGGCGCTCGTCCGGTTGAAGCTGTTATGTAGAGAGGCTCGTTGTGGTCGGCCCCAAATTTTGGAAGATCGAGTTACGTGAAGGTGATGATATTCTTTGTAATTGACGTTGCCAATCATACGAAGCGCCTCATCGGGTGTCCTTTGTGATGGGAACCATAGTGCAGGCCGGGCTTTCTTCCAACTTGAGCTTGTGCGGGTAAGATGAAGTGAGTAAGGACCGAGTGAGATGTTAGCTGAGTGCGCTTGAAATTTGTGTCAAGACGGGATCTTGAACCTTTGGGTCCAAGGTTTCGGCTTCTTTGGCGTAGGGCCCCTTTTCCATTCGTGGCTCGGGTATGGGCGGCCTTTTGTACGTCCGTGGAGGATTCTGGGATTTGGCCGGAACGTGTCGAGAACATTCACCTCTGGACTTGTGGTTTTGCTTGTCTCTCCGTTTAGGAGTGGGAGGAGCACGATTGGCGTAAGGCCGGCTGCGCATTTCAATTCGTTTCTTGTCATGGCTTTCTTGAAGCATCAATAGTGGCTTTGAGATCTTCCCAAGACGGGGGTTGGATTATCTGGACCTTCGGGCATTCGGTGGCGGTGCGGCTTCGTCCCAGTGATCATGGAGCAAACATTGCCGTGGCCTGTGCGGGAACTAAGTGGGGAGATTTCTTTGGAGTAGATGACATAGTAGTCAAACTTTCTGAGGGTTCTCCAAGGGTTCAGGCTGTGGGATCACAGTTCGTACCTCTTTTTCGGCTTTTGTTGAGAAGATAGCTTCTTCTTTCGTCGAGGACGGCCCTCGTTCATTGCATCCTGGAATTCCATTTCCGGACAAGCCTTCTGTCCTTGAGCGTCCCACCGAGATGTGTTCGTTGTTCGGCGGTGGTGCGGGACCTCGGGAGGCTGGATGGGCGAGGCTTTCCTCTGGAAGGTCTTGTGGCCTTACGTCATAGCTGCATGGCTCGTACGAGGGTAACGGGTTGACTTACGGGAGACAATGAGAGACGTTAGAGGCTGTAGGAGTGATCATGGCTTGGGAAGCCCCGGGTGGTTGGGTGGCTAAGGTTCGAAGTGGTGCATGGCACCTTCGATCGAGCTTGTTGCTCACCTTGGCGTTTCTCAATAGCCGTGAGGACCTGCGAAACTTCTTCCGGTGTTGGGAAATTTCTTGGGGGTAAGGTCCGTTCCCATCGTTGTTATCCGACTTGGCCATGGGGAATTGACGGGTATCTGGTGACGGAGTGGGAAGAAGGTAGGACCTTCTTTGTTTTGACTTGGGAGACGGGTTCCGGGTACTCTCGACCACTCTCTGTTAGGTTGGAGGGTGATGGGCAAGGTTTAGACACGGGAATGGCCTAACGGGATAAAGGGGAAAGCTCACGTGGCATGCGGTTTCCGTTTCTTTTATTTTTGATTTTTTTTTGTTGTTTTAATTTACTTAAAACGTGTTTTCTCGAGAATCCTAGGTAGGTTGGAAAAGATTGCTCTTCTTTTTCGCAACTATGCTAGATCTGGGTCGATGGAGACCATACGTGCGGCTATAAGCCCCTCGTTTTGCACACAGTATTTCGACATCCCGGGGTGGAGCGGCCCGGGCGAGGTCCTATAGTGCAAGCGGTTTCCACCGGCCTAAAGAAAAATCGAACCTAAGGACCGAGCTTTGTCATGTTCGTTTTGATGCGTTAGCCATGTGAATAGTGAACCGAGCCGGCGGCTGAGTCAAGATCGGGTCGAAGTTCGGCATGACCTCTCTTTACCTTGCTTGCGCAAGGGATCTGTGACGTTAGGCGTTAGGTGGGTCATATTGTCATGGGCGACGTATCAAGGCGTGATGACATGGTGTCATGCGGCATGGATGTATATCGGGACGGAACATCGTGCAGGTGTAGCCGGAAATCAAGATCGGAGTCAAGATTTTAGCATGACCTTTCATCGCTTTGCTTGCGCAATGGATCTTGAGTTAGAGCCTTGACTCGAGAAAATGGCCGGCATGGTATATGTATCAGTTTGTATGACACGGGAGGTAAAAACCAGCCGAGTGCGGACGAGTGTGACTCGAGACTCAAACGTGCGGGGTTGACGCTTGGCTAGGATGGGATGTTTGGAATGATCCGTGCGCGCCCAAGAGGCCTAGGAAGACCAAACGGACTGCAAGCGAGACCACTCCGGGTTAAGGGTTGTAGTGTGCGGTGTATCCAGGCGGCGGTGCGCATAGTGTGCGGTGTAACCGAGCGGCGGTGTGAGTAGAGTGCGGTGTAACCGAGGCGGCGGTGCGCGTAGTGTGCGGTCTCTAAAATTCTTTTACGAGTAAAATAGAAATTTTTGAAGAATTTTAAATGTATGCACGAGATGTATATTGATGCATTTTTTGTATTTTTATTTTTTGTAAAATAAAAACGAAGCACGTGCACACACACACAACGATTAAAGGAAGGGGTAAAATGAAAGTTTGACCCTCATCATCGTTTAAAAATCTTTTGTTTTGTTTAAAAGTTTTAAAACAAAATCCCCAGCCAGTCGCCATGAAATTACCGGGATCCGGCTCGCGCGTGAGCCCCGTGCATCTCGCATTTCGCTTGTTCGGGAAGTCGCCCGGATCCGAGAGCGGCACAATCGCGCCCGGCATCGGCTTATTCCGTTTTAGCGTTGCGTGTTGGAGGTGTCTCGCCGTTTTGCTTTCGCATTTTGTAGAGTCGCCACGCCGTTTTTATTAAGCCCAAAACATTGAAAAAGGGCATCGGTTTAAAGATAAATTTTAAAGCTTTTTTGTGTGATGAGATTTTGAGTTCGGAGGTCGAGATGACTCCTCGGGAAGAGAATATTAGAATATTAGAGCTCACCAGAGTCGCCTCGTAAAAAACGAGTCTTTCGGATACCCTAATATCCTTTAAAAAGTTGTGTGTGTGTGTGTGCTTTTAAAAATGCATCTTTGTATCGGATGTCTACATTGTATTGAAATGTATTGAAATAGAATAGGAAGGAAGCCTTACCAATGTTGGTTCGTGTCTGTCTTCGCGGGGAATAGTGTTTGAGGTCGGAGTAGCGTTCCGGATTGCTTCGGGGATGCCGGTTGTCCGCGGACGAGTTTCGGCGTGAGTTGAAAGCGTAGGCTGCGTTTGGGCGAAGGTTCGGCGTGCGTGGGGATCGTCGGGATCGGTCGGGCGAGAGGTTCGGCGTGCGTTGGAATCGTTGGTTGGATTCGGGCGAGAGGTTCGGCAAGGTTTGGGATCGCCGGTTTGACTCGGAAAGAGCCGGGACACCGTGGGAAAGACCGAGCGAGGCCTCGGAGTACCACGAGGGGCCTCGAGTACCTCGAGAGTGCCTCGGGGCAGCGCGGGAGCGTCTCGGGAGCGCTCGGAGAGGCCGGAGCACCTCGAGGGGGCTCGGAAGGCCTCGGAAGGATCCGAAGGGGCGGGAATGCCTCGAAAGGTCTTAGAAGGGGAGCCGAGAAGGCTTAGGGAGGAAGAGAGAAGTGGGAGGTGTGTGAAAATGAGGAGGGGGAGCCCTCTATTTATAGTAAAAATTTCGGAGCAAAGAGGTCCGTACGGACCTTCTTGGTTATCGAGAATTTTGGATTTCCTCGATTTGAGGGAATGCAATGATGGAGAATATTACGGAATGATGATGTCCCCATGCAATAAGGTCCGTACGGACCATCTTGCATGCAAAGAGGTCGTACGGACCAACTCTGCATGGAAGTCATCATTTCTTAGGGATTTGAGGGAATATTGTGGACTTTAAGGGGATTTAGTAATCATTGAAACAAAGAGGTCCGTACGGACCTTAATTGCTACGATTTCTGAAAATTCCCAAAAGGTCCTTTGTCCCTTTTATCCCAGAAAGGCTCCTCCCTTGGTTTGTTTGGGGGTTTGAGAGGGTTTTGAGAGGGTTTTTAGTGAGAGAGGTCCCTGAGACTGCGTGGATGAGTCTACGGTGTTCCCCGTGTGTTTGAAAGGGAGTGATCCAGATTGGGGTACTTACAGCTGCATCAGCCAAGAAGAAGCAAACAAGTTCATGAACGAAGTCCACAATGGGGCTTGCGGTCCCCACATGAACGCCAGAGCCCTGATGCAAATCATTCTCAGGATGGGCTACTCTTGGATCTCCGTGGAGGCGGATTGCATCCACTTTGTCCGAAGAGCTGCGACAAGTGCCAACGGTTCTCCAACCTCAATCATCTACCTCCTCACGATCTCTCTTGCATGACTACACCTTGGCCATTTGCCACTTGGGGAATTGACGTCATCGGGAAAATTGCTCCGCCCGTGAGGCGGCAACGGTCGCGAGTTAAATCTTAGTAGCCATCGACTACTTCACCAAATGGGTCGAAGCCAAGTCCTACAAGGTACTCACCTTCAAGAAGGTCGCGCATTTCCTCAAGGAAAACATCATCTGCCCGTCTGGCATCCCAAATGAGGTCATATCGGACAATGGCTCACACTTCGAAGGGAATTCGACGGAGGCTATTTGGGTGAATTCAAGATCACACGCCATAAATCTTCTCCCTACCGGCCACAAACAAACGGCGCCGTGGAAGCGGCAAACAAAACCCTCGAACGGATCATCAGAAAAATGACCACCCGAGGACGAGATTGGCAGAAAGCTGCACCTTGCACTTTGGGGCTACCGCGACATCGGTCGAGAATAGCCACGGGAGAAACCCCATTTGCCACGACATACGGGATGGAAGCAGTCCTTCCCATTGAATTGGAAATTCCCTCACTCAGAGTCTTTGCTGGAAAATGACATCAACGAAGTTGAATGGCTCGAAGCCGACACGGCAATTGGCTCACGCTAGACGAGCGACGACTAAAGGCCATAGAACACGTCAGAGCCTATCAAAGCGGGATGGCTAGAGCTTTCGACAAGAAAGTCAAATCCCGAGACATCACGGAAGGCGACCTTGTACTCGAAGAAAAGCCTCCCACTCGAACCAACCAGCTGGGAAAATGGGAACCAACATGGATCGGCCCTTTCGTGGTTGAAAAGATCTTCTCAGGAGGTGCCATGAAGGCGACAGGCCTAGACGGCAATCCCTTCATGAATCCGGTCAACGGAAGCAAACTTCGCGAGATACTTCGCCTAAAGAAGAACAAGCTGTGCATCTCTTGGCACTCCATGTAGTGTCGAACTACGCAGAGACTGAGCCCTCTAGTCAGGAACGTAGGCAACCTTAATTGGTCCGGTCTAAAAATACATAAAAAGTCAAAAGTTTGAATGTCAATCAAGACCTCCATCAAGCTACGCACTTGTCAAGAAACACGCCCCAACAGTCACCTTGACCAAGTCAAACGACGGCGGCAACATCGAAAGGACATCAGGGTCACTCGGCATCAAACGGCTGACTCATGTATGCTTCCAAGCCGGGGGCTTGTCTTCGCCCTCACGCGCTTCAAAAAAAAAAGAGCTCGAGCAAGGGCTCACAAAAAAAAAAAAAAAAAGAAGCTCAAGCGAGAAGGCTGCGAAAAGGAGGTCGAGCAGAGCGCTGACAAGAGGCAAGGAAACTACGAAAAAGACCGTCAAAACGACTTGTCGGGGATCACTCAACCTCTCGGCCAAGCCTGAAAGCCTAAGCAAAGGGATTGCCGTCATGGCCCAGACTACTTCAATCCGCAAATGCAACAGAAAAGTTCAAAGATGGACGCCGACAAGATGCACAAAAGACATAAAGGCAAACAAGAGATCTTACGTCTCGACAAAGCTTTAAAAGTAAATCACAAATCACTAACGGTTACAACATTTCTTGATGAGTTCAAGCACGGTCTACTCTCAAGTTCACAACATGCTAAAAGACGGACTTAATACATTTAACAAATAATGTGTTTGCAAATGCAATGAATGGATACCTAGGAGGTCATTCCGCGCCATCTGCGCTTGTCCCCTTGCCATTCTTTCCTTTCTTCCCTCGTCCCAGGCGAGTCTTCTTTCGCTCCACGTGAACCAACTCTGCGTCTCTCGGTCAGAGATCGGGGTCCTCCCGTAGAGTCAAACAATACGAGTAGCTCTCAAGGCTTCATTCGCAGTGCTTCGGCTCGGATCTCCTCACTGCGAGTCTGCAAAGAGGACCTCTCCCCGTCGGTCGGTCAACTCTAGTCTCGTAGTTAAACAAAGTGTCTCCGTCACATCGAAGGGTCGGACCGGGCTTCGGCACTCCTAAGGCAATAGCTGCTACGGCAAGCGGGCCCCAGAATCGCTACGCGCCTTTGCTCCCGAGGCCACTTGGGGCCTTGACCATTTGCTCATACTAGGCCAGTGCTTGAGTCGTCAATACGACACTCCTCGACGTCTAAGGAGTACCGCGGGAGGGAAAGCGGAATACTTCCATACCCTCGAGAGAAAATACAAGAAGGCACTGAAGGCGCCATACAAGAGGAACTACCTCCGCGGTAGCAAGGTCATCCCGGCCCAACAAAGGCTCTGCTTCATCCCAAGCTGCCGGAAACAAGCGACGGAATATAGAAGGAGGACCACGACAAACACGGAACTCGACGACATAGGACCCTTCTGAAAGACCCTCCTAGTCTCAATCCTCCGGTGCGGAACCCACCGGCGGATCGATGCGTACCAAGTGTGCCATCCATCTCTCCCGGGCGGGTGATCCATATCCAACAAAAGAGGTCGATGAGCAAATGACCACGGGCTAAACGACGTCGGAGCCTCGGGCATGGCACGAAGTCTCTCTCGCGGCCACAAGGTGAGCAAAGCGGGGCTTCCCCCTCTCATAAAAAACGATCCCCGGTCGCCGGACGGTCGATACCATGAAGAGTCTCCCCCGGCACCAACGGGACAATATCCTCTCCGGACCACTGCGGTGCCCTACCACATCTAGCAAAGCGCCATCGCAAATGCCAAGGGAGGCGACCGGGAAAAGCGTCGCTATCACGCACAAGGCAAATGCGTTCCAAGAGGCATCACTCTCATCATCAACCATGAACCGCTCCGGCACTCGGAAATGTCAATATGACCCGAATCAAGGATCATACCCTGCACTTCTTCCAACGAAGTACGAAGAAAGCACACAAGCTTCACGCTCACCGCGGCACCACCCCATCAAAGGAAGCGAGATGGCCTCCACCTCCGGTCCTCCAATCAAGCCGAAAATCCTCAAAAGTTGGCACCATTTCATTGTAGGAGAAGCGGTACACGTGCCTCCTAACATCCCGAACTTCGCGGCGGCCACGCAACAAATCCCAATCGGGAACCAACTCCTTAAAAGACCAAATCGAGCAAAGATGAAACCTTACCTCGAAAGCCCGTCTCGATGCCTCATACGGCGCCGCATCCACGTTTTCAGTTGCTCAAGGAAGTGTGCTTGCCTCTCTGCGAAAGCCTCGGCAAAATTCTAGGGACGTACGAAGAATCCATGGCAAAAATGGAGGTTCCTAGAGGAAATGGGGAAGAAAGCTCGAAAATGGCTGCAAATGGGAAATGAGGAAGAACCGGACAACTGGAAAGCATTTATCTCCTTCCCAAAAGCAAGGTTGAGGTCCCGTACGGACCTCTTTGCATGCTAAGTATGTACGTACGGACCTCCTTGCAAAAGAACCCATTTCCCGACAAAGCGGTACAACAACCCTTTGTCCTCGGCAGGACCTTGCTCCAAACTGCCCAAACGCTGGCCAAAGCCATTCCCGGTGAACATACACTACCCACAAACGCACTCTCAGGTCACGTGGCATGCGCAAAATAAAAAAAAATACTAGCAACAATTTCTAGGACAATTCCCAGGAATTCCAAAAATGAAATTACATCTTAAAATAAAATGCTGTTTGCCGTGCAAATACGAGTGTTTTATTACAGGTACATCAAATGTCTGTTGCTAAAAAAAAAAAGGGGGAGAGAAGATATGAAAAGAGGGAAAGCAAATGAATACTAATCAGACTCCTCAGCATCATCATCCTCGCCAAGGTCCTCCAGAGAGAAGTCGGGCATCCCGGTGAACTCGCCCGTCATATCCTCGTCATCGAATGCAGGAGCCCCCTCCCAGGGCTGGTGCTCAAAGTACCCGGAAGGATCAAATCCGGCGAAAGGATCAAAGAAAGAAGGCTGCGACGAACCCTCACCTGTGCATCCTGAGGAGGAAGAGCGATAAAAGAGGCTTCTTTGCCTCGGAGCTCAGAAGACGTCCGGCATCCATGCTATGCCGCCCCCTCGAAGGTCCCTCCTGCTGCGGCTCCGGCTCGGCTCTCGGTGGAGGAACGTCTACAGAATGCCTCGAAGGCATAGGCTGGTACGCCGGCACGCGTCGCGAAGACCGGCAAGACATCTTCGACGCCATCTTCTTGCGGCGAAACGACCTCATCGCCACATAACGGCGAGTCGGCGTATCATAGGCTCTCCCGGGACTGCAAGCAAGCGACCAAGGAAACGCTCGGCAATACGAGTTATACTCAAAAACAAAAGAGAAAAATACGAAAAATATGCCAAGATGGAAAAGAGTCGGCACACTCACCGATCTATCGGGATCCGCTCGGTATGCGGCGGGAGCTTTGCTCGAAGCGAGTACGGGCCCCCTCGTCCCTCGTCAGTCCCAGCGGACATACGTGAAATCCGGCCCCCGCATCGGAACCTGCAGGGGAACTGCGGGCCAGCCTCCCTCTCCCTCGCCAATACCTGCGGCGTCCTCAGCTTCCTCCTCACGAAGGCCCCGTACTCCTCTCCATACAAAATGAACTCCTCGGCGCCCACACCGCCAAGGTACCTCTCAAAATCAAGCACATCCATGTCCCGGGAATCAAGCATCCCAAAAGGAGGGTCCCTCGGAGCCACGGGAAGCACACCTGGGCCATGCTGCCAGAAGACCCGCTCCCCCAGGTACATGACGTCGCAAGTCAAGCCCCGCAGCATCTTCCGCTGCGCTGTCACCTCGGGAGCCCCCTCGAACTCATCACCCTCATACCGAGCCCACGGGAACAAAATAAACCCCTCCGGGCTACCCCTCTCCAGACGCTCCTGCACATCCCCGTAGGCGATGGTGAGCTTCCCCCTGCTGCTCCTCCTCTTCCTCGCTGTACGAGCCCAGCCCAGCATAGCAGGATACGCAGCAACAGCCCCCGGATCTCTATCCCACGGGAAACACTGAAAAATCTCGTAGAACCACACCTGTGACAAAAACAGAAAAGGCTCAGTGCAAAAGAAAACGGAGAAACGACAAGTTGCTAAATCAAAAACAGCAATAAACTCATACCTCCAAAGCAAAGTCAAAACAGGCCAATGAACTGGCCACACCCCGGCTAAACCGGTCCAAAGAAAAGTAGAGCTCGGCCAAGCCTGCCTCGCCCCAAGCAATGTCACAAACTCTCTCCAGATCAATCAAGCTCTCCAACAGAGCAAAGGGAGCCGCAGTCGCGTGGTTCGAGAACAAAGTCTCGGACAGTGCAAACCACAAAAAGGAGCGCGCCAGCTGCTCCGCCGTCACCTGGCCGGTACCCCGAACATAGGCCCCGATACTGGCCGTGATCCTCAGCTCCACATCGCTATATAGCATCCCCAGGCCCCTGCGAGGACGAGGCTCAAAGCCCAGCAGCTCGGTCAACACAGCATCGGAGATCATATCTCTCCACCGCACTGGCCCTCCTTTGAAGGAAAGCCCGGTAATCGCAGCAAAGTCGGTAGGCGTCACCGTCACCTCTCCCCAGCTCAGATGGAAGGTGTGGGTGGTATCCCACCAATACTCAGAAAGGCCAAGGAAGACGCTCTTGTTCTTCCTCGTGTCAGAAACCCCGGCCAGGTTCTCTACAAACACACCCAAGCCAGAAGCGTAGACCAGCCTCCTGGGACTCGGCCTACCATCCACAGAAATATCAGGCATCCGCTGCCACAACTCAACAACAGCCTCGAGCGATCCCCGAGTCTTCATCCTCTTGGCCTTCCCAGCCATGACCCCCACATCCTGCAGGTAAACACAGCAAAGGTACGTCAATCACAGTACTTAATATAAAACAAAAGGCACAAAAATCCGTCCCAACACGGAAAACCATGAATATAACCCGTCACAAAACACGGCACACATTGCACATATTTTTCACATACATCCCGTCACAAAACACGGCACATATTGCACATACTTTTTACATGCAACTCAAAAAAAATGACATGCATTATACATAATTTTTTTCCATGCAGTCCGTCACAAAACACGGCACACACTGTACAGATTTTCTCAAACAGAGGGATCAAGCACTACACGACACATTTTCAAAATAAACCGTCACAAAAACACGGCACATATTGCACATGTTTTCCCCACAAAGTCCGTCACCCAATAACACGGCACACACTGCATAACACATTTTCAAAAATCCGTCCCTACACGGCACACACTTTCAGACAAAACCCGTCACAAAACACGGCACATGTCACATTTTTTCACGAAATTTGTCACTACACGACAAACTTTTCTCATAATGTACATACATAAATAGCATTAGGTACAAAACACCAAAGCATGCATTTCATTAGAGAGGCACTTTATTTTCACAAATAAAAGCTAATCTACACATTTCTGCACAAAATACACATACCCACAATTTTTACATGTCCATTTTCAACAATTCATCAAGAATTTCACAAAAGGCATAAAAAAATAACAAAAATTCAAAATGCGAAAAACTAAAACCTAGTTCTAGCATTCAAAAAATTCGACGAGGGAATCAAAAGCGGAGCGGATTTCTTACCTCCCGAGCGTTCCTAGAACGACGATTGTGCACCTCCGGATTTGGATACAAGACATCCGGATTCTTCTAAGATGGAACAAACGAGATCCAATTTCTTTGGAGCTCCATCCGTTGCTCGACCACTTCTTGACTGCGTTGACGACGATTCCTTCGAGATCCTTCCGCCATTGCAAGCGATTCAAGCGAAAAATGGAAGATTTTGGTTAACAATGGAGGTTTTTCTCTCCCTCTCTCTTTCGGTTTCACGCACTGAAGAAGAAGGAATGGGGAAGGGCTCGGCCTTTTAACCCGGTCAAAACACAGGAGCTGTAAAAAATCAAAGTGGTCAGTACGGACCTCTTTGCATTCCCGAGTTGAGTCCGTACGGACCTTCTTGCAAGGGAGGGCCAAATTACTTTCTGCCCTTATAATCTTTGCCCTGGGCACATGTCTAAGGCCTTTTCGGCAAATCCAGTGCGAGAATGGTCCCCTAACCCTTCAGCCTTGACCACCGGCGATCGGTGTAAGACCGAACCTCGCCCACTCCAACGGCAATTCAACCACGGCGATCGGTGTAAGCCCGAACCTCGCCCACTCCAACGGCAATTCAAGCGGCGATCGGTGTAAGACCGAACCTCGCCCACTCAGCGGCAATTCAACCACCGTGATCGGTGTAAGCCCGAACCTCGCCCGCTCCAACGGCAATTTCAAGCAGGCGATCGGTGTAAGACCGAACCTCGCCCACTCCAACGGCAATTCAACCACCGGCAGTCAGTGTAAGCCCGAACCTCGCCCACTCCAACGGCAATTCAAGAACCGGCCGTCAATGTAAGACCGGTCCTCGCCCACTTCAACGGCAACGCAAGCCGGCGGTCGGTGTAAAGACCGAACCTCGCCCGCTCCAGCGGCAATTCAAGAACCGGCGGTCGGTGTAAGCGAACCTCGCCCGCTCCAACGGCAATTCAAGCACCGGCGGTCGGTGTAAGGCAGAGACCTCGCCCACTCAGCGGCAATTCAACCACCGGCGGTCGATCTAGCTCGAACCTCGCCCGCTCCAACGGCAATTCAAGCAGGCGGATCGGTGTAAGACCCGAACCTCGCCCGCTCCAACGGCAATTCAACCACCGGCGGTCGGTGTAGCCCGAACCTCGCCCACTCCAACGGCAATTCAAGCACCCGCGGTCGGTGTAAGACCGAACCTCGCCCACTCAGCGGCAATTCAACCACCGGCAGTCAGTGTAAGCCCGAACCTCGCCCACTCCAACGGCAATTCAAGAACCGGCCGTCAATGTAAGACCGGTCCTCGCCCACTTCAACGGCAACGCAAGCACCGGCAGTCAGTGTAAGACCGAACCTCGCCCACTCCAACGGCAATTCAAGAACCGACAGTCAGTGTAAGCCCGAACCTCGCCCACTCCAACGGCAACGCAACCACCGGTCGTCAGTATAAGACCGGTCCTCGCCCACTCCACGGCAACGCATGCCGGCGGTCGGTGTAAGCCCGAACCTCGCCCGCTCCAACGGCAACGCAAGCAGCGGCCGGTCGGTGTAAGCCCGAACCTCGCCCGGCTCAACGGCAACGCAACCACGGTCGTCGGTATAAGCCAGGTCCTCGCCCTGACTCAATGGCAGCCTTGGCAAGCCGGCTGATCGGTGTAAGCCCGAACCTCGCCCACTCCAACGGCAACGCAAGCACCGGCCATCAAAGTAAGCCCGAGCTCCTTTCCCAACAAGTCAAAGGGAAATCGTACAAGACTACTTATCCCCAGCACCGGCTATCAATGTAAGCCTAAACTTTGCCCACTCAACGGCAAAACAAGCGTAAGAAGGAGCTGACACCTCAGAATACAAATCCCGAGGCACGAAATGCCTCCAAAATGCCAAATGGTGAAGCAATCATCGGCCATCATCCTTGCCCGCTCATCGACAACACAAAGCACCGGCCATCAAAGTGGCAGAGCTCCTTCCCGGACAAGTTAAAAAAAAAAAAAAAAAAGGGAATCCTTGCAAGCCCCTACAAGGCCACGATAAATCCCCGACGGATGAACACCGGCAGCCATCGTAAGTCGACCTTCTCCCAACGTACAAAGCACGAGACATCTAAACCTCTCGAAGCTCAGAGGCGGCATGCCTCCACCACCGCCGCCCAGAAGACGATTCAAAGTCCTCCGCGTGGCACCCGGCCGCCGAAAGACGAATCCAAAGTCCTCCCGAGTGTGGCGAACCGCCGCCCGAAAGACGATTCAAAGTCCTCGGCGTGGCGCCAACCGCCGCGAGAAGACGATTCAAAGTCCTCCCGCGTGGCACAGCCGCGCCAAAGACGATTGAAGTCCTCGCGTGGCACCGGCCGCCGACGATTCAAAGTCCTCCCGCGTGGCACCGGCCGCCGCCGAGAGACGATTCAAAGTCCTCCCGCGTGGCACCAACCGCCGCGAAGACGATTCAAAGTCCTCCGCGTGGCACCAACCGCCGCAGAAGACGATTGAAAGTCCTCCGGCGTGGCACCGCGCCGCCCGAAGACGATTCAAAGTCCTCCCGCGTGGCACCAACCGCCGCGAGAAGACGATTCAAAGTCCTCACGCGTGGCGCAACCACATTCGAGAAGGCGATTCAAGTCCTCGCGCTATCCCAGCCGGAAGGCTTTAAACCGCTCGGTCAGGAAGACCGTATAAATCTCCCAAATCACTATCTCTGGCGGAAGGCCTTAAACCACCCGATTAGGAAAATCGTAAAATTTCCATCCCAGGACACCACCACGTCTCCACAATTGACCTCGGCGGTCACCACATCCCGAGGACACCACCGCGTCCTTACCACTGACCTCGGCGGTCACACGACACTTCAGGGTACCACCACGCCGCTGCTCGCAGTTCATGACCTACGAACTACGACCAGGCTTGATTCCGCCGGGGATACGTAGGAATCCTATCACGGGGGTCCGGCCATCGACCTATCGCGGTCACCCAGGACACCACCACGTCACTTACCACCGACCTCGGCGGTCACACGACACTTCGGGGCACTTCACTACGCCCGCGCTCACTCACAAAACACTCACTCCACACCGAACTACGACCGAGGCTTGATTCCCGCCAGGGATACGTAGGAATCCTATCACGGGGTCCGGCCTCTTGACCTATGCGATCACACAATAGGACACCACCACGTCCTCACTACGACCTCCTGGTCACTTTATCTCCCAAAGCACGCGATCCAGATTAGGACCACTTATCTTATCCAGGCGACCCCACTTCTTTCATAAGTGACGCGTCGTCGAGGGGCTGTAAGTACCCCAATCTGGATCACCCCCTTTCAAGCACACGGAAACACCGCGAGACTCATCAACGCGATCTGGACGACCTACGGCACTCAAAACCCTCTCAAAACCCCCGACCAAACTAAGGGAGGAGCCTTTACGGGATAAAAAGGGACAAAAGGACCTTTTGGGAATTTTGAGGAAATTGGAAAAGCAATAATGGTCCGTACGGACCTCTTTGCTTTAATAATTACTGAATCCTCTTAAAGTCCACAATATTCCCTCAAATCCCGGGAAAAATGATTACCCTCTGCACGAGTTGGTCCGTACGGACCTCTTTTGCATGTCAACTTGGTCCGTACGGACCTTATTGCACGAGGAACATCATAATTGCAAAATATTCACCATCATCACGAGATTCCTTCAAATCGAGGAAAACCAAAAGTCTGGATTACCGGGGAGGTCCGTACGGACCTCTTTGCACCAAATACGGCACTATAAATAGAGGGCTCCCCCTCCTCATTTTCACACACCTCCCACTTCTCTCTTCCTCCCTAGGCCTTCTGGCTTCCCCTCTAAGTCCTCTCGAGGCACTCCCGGCCCCTTTCGGATCCTTCCGAGGCCTTCCGAGCCCCCTTGTGGTGCTCACGAAGCCTCCAGCGCTCCGCGACGCTCCCGCGCTGCCCGAGGCACTCTCGAGGTACTCGAGGCCCCTCGTGGTACTCCGAGGCCTTGCACAGTCTTTCCACGGTGTCCGGCCCTTTCCGAGTCAAACCGGCGATCCCAAACCACGCCGAAACTCTGCCCGAGTGACTCCTACAACCTCAACTCACGCCGAACCTGCCCGAGTGATCCCGACGATCCCAGCGCCGCAGCCCAGAACCTGCCCGAACGCAGCCTGCAACATCAACTCACGCCGAAACTACTGTCCGCAGACAGCCAGGCATCTCCCGAAGCAATCCCGATCCGTGCAGGAACAGCTACTCCGACCTCAAACACTATTCCCTGCGGAAGACGGACACAAACCAACATTGGTAAGGCTTCCTTCCTACACTATTTCAATACATTTCAATAAAGCGGTGTACAATGTAGACATCAGGCACATGACATGCATTTTTAAAAAAGCACACACACACACACACACACAACATTTAAAGGATATTAGGGGTATCCAGAAAGACTCATTTACGAGGCGACTCGGGTGAGCTCTAATATTCTAATATTCTCTTCCACGAGGAGTCATCGACCTCCGAACTCAAAATCTCATCACACAAAAACATGTTTAAAATTATCTTTAAAGCGTGTCCTTTTTCAATGTTTTGGGCTTAATAAAAACGGCGTGGCGACTCTACAAATTGCGAAAACAAAACGGCGAGACAAACCGCTCCAACGCGAAAGATGCCAGATGTCGGGGCGCGATCGCGCTGCCTCTCGGATCCGGGTAATTTCAGCAATGCATCCCAACCCTCATGTGCTCAACACGTAGCCAAATTAGTGCCCAGACCTAGGGTCGTGACCACGGATACCTCCTCCATTGTGCGGAGATTTCTCAAGGGCGGAGTACCATTTCCCTCACTTTGTTATACGGTTGACCTGCCATGGGAGAATAACGGTTTGTTCAAGCTGGCCGAACCGGAAGAGTGCATCGGACCTCGTGACTTCAATGCGAAAAGACGGCACCCGGGTAATCTCGGCCACTCTCGGTTATTTGGAGGGGGTGAAGGGTAAGTTTTAGACTTGGGAAGGCCTTTTTTGGATAGAAGGGGAAAGCTCATGCGACATGCAGTTTCCTTTTTTTATTTATGTTTTTTTTTGTTGTTTTAATTTACTTAAAATGTGTTTTCTCAGAATCCTAAATTGGTTGGAAAAGACTGCTCTTCTTTTTCGCAACTATTCTAGATCCTGGGTCAGTAGAAACCATCACTGTGGCTATAAGCCCCTCGTTTTGCACCTGTATTTCGACCTCCCAGGGTGGACAGCCCCGGGCGAGGGTCCTATAGGCAAGCGGTTTCCACCGGGCTAAAGAAAAAACGAACCTAAGGACCGAGCATGTCATGTTTGTTTCAATGCGTCTGCCATGTGAATAGTGAACAGAACCAGTATTTAAAGTCAAGATCGGGTCAAGAGTTCGGCATGACCTCTCTTTACCTTGCTTGCGCAAGGGATCTATGACATTAGATTTTGGTTGGGTCATATTGTCATGGATGACGCATTAAAGGTTTGATGACATGGTGTCATGTGGGCATGGATGTATATCCGGTACGTATCATTGTCTGGGTGTAGCTTTGGAAATCAAGATCGGGTCAAGATTTTAGCATGACCTTTCATCGTCTTGCTTGCACAAGGGATCTTGATTTCTGGGCTTTGACTCAGATAATGGCCGTCATGGGATATGTATCCAGGCTTTATGACATGGACTGAGTCAAAAACCAACCGAGTCTGGACAGAGTGTGACGCAAGCGTGCAGGGTTGACACTGGCTAGGATGGGAAGTTTGGAATGATCCCGTGCGTGGCCGGACTGGCATCTCGCGTTGTGCGGTCGCGCTGTCTTTCGTAGAGTCGCCACGCTGTTTTGATTGTGCCTAAAACATTGAAAAAATGCTTTGTTTTTGTTTTTGTTTTGTTGTGTGATGAGATTTTGAGTTCGGAGGTAAGGTTACGCCTCGGGAAGAGATAGTTGAGCTCACCTGAGTCGCCTCGTATACACGAGTCTTTCGATACCCTTCTTTCTTTAAAAGTTGTGTGTGTGTGTGTGCTTTTAAAAATGCATTTTGAAAATAATGTCTACATTGTAGACTATGTATTTAAAAGAAATATTTAAATATTGAAAGTAATTAAATGAGATTTGGAAGGAGGCCTTACCAATGTTGGTTTGTGTACATCGTCCGCGGGGGAGTGTGTTTGACTTGAGACGTCGGGGGTCGATCGGGACGGACCCGAATGGATCAGGATTGCCTCGGGATGGACCGGTGTGTGTACCGGCAGAGCTTCGGGATGCTTCGAGATGGACCGGTGTGTGCCGGCAGAGCTTTGGGATGTTCCGGAATGGACCGATGTGTGCCAGCAGAGCTTCGGGATGCTTCAGGATGGCTCAAGATGGACCGGTAGAGCTTTGGGATGCTTCAGAATGCCTCAGGATATGCCTTGAGATGGCTCAAGATGGATCGGAAGGGCTTCGGAATGCTTCGGGATGCCTCGGGATATGCCTCAGGATGGCTCGGGATGGACCGGCAGGACTTTGGGATGCTTCGGGATGCCTCGAGATGGACCGGTAGGGCTTCGGGATATTTTGGGATGCCTCGTGATGGACCGGCAGGGCTTCGGGATGCTTCGGGATAGACCGGCAGGGCTTCGATTTGCTTCGGAATGCCTCGGGATGGACCAACAGGGCTTCGGGATGGCTCGGGAGCGCCTCGGGATGGCTCGAGAGGCCTTGGGAAGGGCCGAAAGAGGCCGAGAAGGCTTAGAGAGGTGCCAGAAGGCTGGGGGAGAGAGGAGAGAAGGGAGGTGTGAATAAAATGAGAGGGGGAGCCCTTTATTTATAGGCTCCAAAAAATTGCAAAATGGTCCGTACGGACCATTCTGCAATTACATTTTTTTGGTTTTTCTGGATTTCAGAGAATATTGTGGAATTTAAGGGGATTTTTTCATCATTTTAGTGTGTTCTAGGAAGTGTCCGTACGGACCATTATTGCTTTGCAAAGTGGTCCGTACCGACCACTATGTCATCTGACTATTTTTTTGTAATTCCTTTAAAGTCCTTGAGTTCCCTTTTATCCCACGAAAGGCCTTCCTTTGGTTTGGTGGTGGTTTTGGACCTTTTGGATGTTACGGGTCTTCGGGATCACTTATACGTGAGTCCTTGATGTTTCGCATTCTCGGATGGAGAGCGGTCGGATTGGGGTACTTACACTATGTTATTTTTGTCGACCACTACACCAAATACATCCGGTTTTACCTCCTAAAACATAAATCGACACTTACAACACCTTTCTTCGCTTTAAAACCCTAGTCGAAAAATACTTCAAATGTCCCATCATTCGGGTCTACTTCGACAACGGGGGTGAATACCTCAAACTCACACCCACTCTAGCTCAAAATGTCATCACCCACCTTACCACCCCACCTCACACTCCTGAACACAATGGGTATGCCGAACATCGCCACCGCCACATTGTTGAAACAGGTCTCACCCTCCTTTCTCACGCCAACCTACCCCTTACCTTCTGGCCCTATGCCTTTACCACTGCTACCTACCTGATAAACCGAATGCCCACTCCCACCCTCAACAATGATTCCCCCTACCTTCGCCTATTCCGCTCCCCTCCAAATTACACCAAATTACGTAGCTTTGGATGTCTCTGTTATCCCTGGCTTCGCCCATATACTCCCCACAAGTTAGCCCCAAAGTCTATTCCCTACATCTTTGTTGGCTACTCACCTACGCAAAGTGCGTATTACTGCCTTGACCCCAAATCTCATCTGGTCTACACCTCTCATCACGTCCGTTTTGTTGAAACCACATTCCCCTATAACTCCCTCACCTCCACTTCTCCCACCCCTTCCGTTCCCCCTCCCTCTGACTGGCACACCCTATTCCTTCCCATCCTAAACACTACACCCCTCATACCACCTCCCACCCTTCCCCCACCCATCCCCCTCTAACCCCTACATCCAACCAACCATTACCCCCAATCCAGCTGAAAACAACCCATGCCCAGACAGCAGAACAGCGCGATCGCCCCCTGGAACCACGCAATCGCTCATTTTTCCAGAGAGTGAGCGCGATCACCCCCTGGAACCGCGCGATCGCTCCCTTTATCCAGAAAATGAGCGCGATCCCGCACCCTCGACCGCGCGGTCTCCCCCTTTACCCAGTAACACCATTGCCCCTCCTGCTCGTACTATTACCACCAGATTATCCCATGGCATCACTAAACCTAACCCCAAATATTTTAACCTCTCTCTCCTCACCTCCCCCATAAGCCTTCCCACCATCACCAAACAAGCTATATCTATCCCACACTGGCGTAATGCCATGATTGAAGAATTTCAGGCTCTCACTGAAAACAATACACGAGACCTGGTTCCCCACACTTGCTGACTCACAACATTGTCGGATGTAAATAGGTCTTCCGCATCAAGTATAACCCCGACTACACAATTCAGAAATACAAGGCTCGGCTTGTAGCCAAGGGCTTTCACTAACAACCCGGTGTTGACTGCACCTTCAGTCCCGTTGTCAAAACCACTACTGTCAGGCTCCTTCTCTCTCTTGCCACCACCAAACATTGGCCCCTTTGCAAACTTGATATCAGCAACGCCTTTCTTCAAGGTACTCTCTTGAAAACTGTTTTTATGACCCAACCCCCCGGGTTTGAGGACTCCTCCAATCCTTCCTTTTTCCATCGTCTCTCTAAGGCTATCTATGGTCTTAAACAGGCACCCCGTGCTTGGTTCCAGGAACTCAAAACCTATCTCACCACATATGGCTTTCACCCTTCTTTAGCTGATCACTCTCTCTTTATACTCAATAAAACTCCATCCCCAATCTATCTTTTGGTTTATGTTGATGACATCATTGTTACTGGACCATCACCTTTTGTTCTTCAGTCCTTTATCACCAGCTTGTCCAATCATTTTTCCCCTAAGGATCTCGGTCCTTTATCTTAATTTTTGGGTGCTGAAGTCGTCCCGAACCGAAATGGGCTCCTTCTCTCCCAAACATAATATATTCATGATCTCCTCACCCGTCACAACATGATAGATTGTAAACCACTTCCCACTACTATGGTGACATCACCGCCTCTCACTCGATCCACCACCACCCCCGCAGTAAACCCCACATCCTTTCGTGCCATTGTTGGCGGTCTTCAGTACTTGTCCTTCACCCATCCCGATATTGTATTTCCTGTAAACAAGCTTGCTCAGTTCATGCAAAACCCCCAACCCACTCACTGGGTTGCCCTCAAGAGTCTACTCCGCTAACTTCATGGCACTATGCACTTGGGTTTTCAGATTTTTTCCACATCTCCACCTTTCCGTCATGCCTTCTGTGATGCGGATTGGGCTAGTGACAAAGATGATTTTGTGTCCACCTCTGGGTTCTTTGTTTATCTTGGACGCAACCTGGTTATTTGGTCCTCCCGCAAACAACGTGCCCTTACCCGGTCTACTACTGAGGCCGAATTTCGTGCGATTGCTGACACCACTGCTGAGCTTACTTGGGTTCGGAGCTTGCTTACTGAGCTCGGGATTTCTCTACCTTCTACACCAGTTATTTATTGTGACAACCTCGGTGCTACAACTTATTCAGCAAACCCAGTCTTCCACTCTCGGATGAATCATGTGGCTCTCTAATTCCCCTTTGTTCCTGAACAAGTTCAGTCTGGCTCTCTCCGTGTGCAACACATTTCTGGCAACGATCAGCTCGCTGATGTTCTGACAAAACCGCTTCCCCGTATCCGCTTTCAGCGACTTATTTCCAAGCTTAGTCTTCTCCAAGGATCGTCCAGCTTGTGGGGGCGTATTAAGGAAACATCATCTATTAAGGAACTTCTCCTAAGGTTTTCTAAGTTTATTGCTGTTATCTTTCTAGAATATTCTTGCACATATACTATTGTATTTAGAATAGGAAAGTCAATATTGTATTTAGATTAGGAAACTCAATATTATATTTAGAATAGGACTCTCTCTTATGTACTATATATTTACAAGTCTGTAAATAAAGAAAATGAGTTTTTCCAATCTTACACGTCTCAGCTTAATCAATATCAATATTTAGGGTAACAATGATAAAGGAGAAATAGTATAGCATAAAAAAATAGTGGTAGGGGAGAAATATTAATTAAGAAATTTGGCAACCTTATTATCTCCTAATCTCTACAGCCAGTCAAAACAAGAGATTCATAATAAAAGTCATGTTTATATGTGATGTTAGTACACCTATGTAGACATAAATGGTGACTTGTTATTTGATGGAAAGGTGGATATGTGGCCATTTAAAAAAAAAAAAAGGAAAAAAAAAGCTGCAAAAAGGAGAAGATGCTGAAAGATGTAAGCTTGTAAAAAATGATAATTTTCATGCTTTTTGATGTCATAATCATTTTTGTAATGCGCACATACTTTATTTGATTGCAGCTAAATGGAAAGCAACAATAAATAAAAACATTGTCATTCAAATGGGATAATGTTCCACCAACATGATGACTCAGTTTACAGCAGCAACAACAACAGAAGATGGTTTCAATATTCAACTAATGTTCCAGCACCAAACTCATCAGATATCAATGTTAATGATCTAGGGTGGTTTAGGTCCAATGGCGAAGCCACGTTGAAGCTATGGGGGTCGGACCCCCTTCAAATTTGGAACGTGTCAATTTTTACCCTTTTAAATTTTTAAAAAATGACTTTTTACTACTAAAAATGATGAAAATATACATTTTAACCCTTAATTTTAAGAAAAAATTGCACTAAAATATTATTTAGATCCCTTGTATACAAAAATTGGATACCTCAATTATAATAGTTATAAAAAATAATATTTTGACCCCCTTATCAAACATTCTTGGCTTGACCACTGTTGTTTAGATCGGTAGAATCACTAAAGACAGAGGTGCAGGCAAAGACTAAAGACCGTTGATGAATTGGTGTCTGTAGTGGAACATTCTTGTCACAATCTTTCACATTTCATACTGAACAAGGTATTTCTAATCTTGTCCGAAAGAAATCCAAGTTTGTTTGCCTCAACAATGACGAATCCATGGAAATCGATACTCATAATTGGTTAACGAGAAGGTAGAAGTAGAGAGATTAGGGTTTCTTGTAAAGAGAATCGAGAACAATAAAAGGGTAGGGTGGGGGTAGAGTTTTCTTAAGTGTTGGGTGGGCTGGTTAGCTTAGGTGGGATCATTAGGCTTCACTAAGCCCAATTAAAATTAGTGTTAGTTTAATTGTTCTCATTCATTAGGGGTTAAATGAATGGGAGGGGGTGGATATAAACATATTAAAATTTGCCATGTTAGGCAATCTCAATTTAAGTGAGACAAATAAAAAAAAAAGAGTCTCGATTGCGATTGGGCCGGGACGGGGAGCATACTATATTAAGATTGACCCAAGTCCTAAAAAGGTAGAGCCAAAATACGTTATTACTGTCAAATTATTCATCGATTTTCACTTTACATTCACACTAGTAGGTAATCCGTGCTACGCACGGAAAGCTAATTTGCTAATATCATGATTTATTTTTTATAATATAAATATATTATAAATGAATCAAAACATTAACATTTATAAAGTTAGAAAAATTGTGTTCAATTTTAATAACTTTGTTGCACATAAGTTTAATAGGAATTGCATTGTGACTAACAATGTAGCAATTTTTGCTATTTTATTTTTGATGTTCATACTTTATGTCATTTATTTTTTATGTCATAATTTATGTCAGTATGCAATATTTTTTATGGACGTTAACAAAGTGAATGAAAAAACTAACGACCTATTTCTTTTCAAATTACAACATTTTAAATACAATGTAGGGGGTTCCAACCCTTAACCTTCCCGAGAAAAGTACGTCTTTAAGCTAAATGCTCATTGGCATTATTAACGACCTACTTTGATATATATATATATAGTAACTATTATGATTAACTAATATTGTTAATAGTAATAGTTAACATATATTATAACTATAATACTATTATTTAACCTATATAGTAAATTAATAATATTTATAATAATAGTTAGCATATATAGTAACTATTATAGTTAATTAATACTATTAATATTAATAGTTAACATATATAGTAACTATTATAGTTAACTAATACTATTAATAGTAATAGTTAACTTATATAGTAACTATTATAGTTAACTAATACAATTAATAGTAATAGTTAACATATATAGTAACTATTATAGTTAACTAATACTATTAATAGTAATAGTTAACATATATAGTAACTATTATAGTTAACTAATACAATTAATAGTAATAGTTAACTTATAAAGTAACTATTATAGTTAACTAATACTATTAATAGTAATAGTTAACATATATAGTAACTATTATAGTTAACTAATACTATTAATAGTAATAGTTAACTTATATAGTAACTATTATAGTTAACTAATACAATTAATAGTAATACGTTAGTTTTTTCATTCACTTTGTTAACGTCCATAAAAAATGTTGCATACTGACATAAATTATGACATAAAAAATAAATGACATAAAGTATGAACATCAAAAATAAAATAGCAAAAATTGTTATATTGTTAGTCACAATGCAATTTCTATTAAACTTATGTGCAACAAAATTATTAAAATTGAACACAATTTTTCTAACTTTATAAATGTTAATGTTTTGATTCATTTATAATATACTTATATTATGAAAAATAAATCATGATATTAGCAAATTAGCTTCCCGTGCGAAGCACGAGTTACCTACTAGTCAAGAGAAGTAATTAGTAGCGAATCTTGATTACCGAAATCATATGAATTGAACTAGATTTAATTAATCACGAGAGTAAATTAATTGTCTAGTAATGTTCCTTTAGTGTAAAATACGTGAATTTAATATAAACTTAATGTATTTTGATTAATATACGAAAGGTCGTGTTAGTCTAAAATACGTGTGCTACATTAATTGTGAGAAGTTAGCACAACTTATGATATCATTCTTTATTTATGAAATTAACAATTTTATTAAAAACATGATTTTACATGATTATGACATATTGTGTGAATTTCAATCTATAATATTTTTTATTATAAAAGTTCAATCCAATTACAGTAATCTGTATTTGTTTCTATTATTCTCATCAAACAAACAATTTTTTCAATCTTATTTATCTATAAATCTCAATATAAGCAAATATCAATTGATATTAATAATGTCCTCGTGAAATTCGATTCACATTTGTTTTTTCTATACTACATTTAAATAATATATATATATATATATATATATATATATATATATAGGGTCCTATTATAATGAGAATCAAATTTATATGAGAGGAAGATTGTGAGTCCTTTGATGACATAGAGGAGAATGATTGTGCTAAATTAGATAAGAGTAATGGTCAGAATTCTAGGGATAAAGCGGACGTCCATGATATGGATAGTAACAACAAGGTCAACAAACACTCTTTGAGTGACGGACCGTATCACTCCCTAGACCAACCCCATAAGAAGTCGGTGTCAAAATAACTATTATAGTTAACTAATATAATTAATAGTAATAGTTAACTTATAAAGTAACTATTATAGTTAACTAATACTATTAATAGTAATAGTTAACATATATAATAACTACTATTATTATTAACTAATAGTATTATCTAATAAGGAGAATACCAAAAGTCATATAGATTTTGGGATAGTGATGACGTGGCTTCTCCAAAATCAAGAGTTTGCCTAAACTTGTCCACGTGGCGAAGCCATAACCCTCCTCACCAACTTTAATATATATATATATAGACGTTAACAAAGTGAATGAAAAAACTAACGGCCTATTTCTTTTCAAATTACAACATTTTAAATACAATGTAGGGGGTTCCAACCCTTAACCTTCCCGAGAAAAGTACGTCTTTAAGCTAAATGCTCATTGACATTATTAACGACCTACTTTGATATATATATAGTAACTATTATGATTAACTAATATTATTAATAGTAATAGTTAACATATATTGTAACTATAATACTATTACTTAACCTACATTGTAAATTAATACTATTTATAATAATAGTTAGCATATATAGTAAATATTATACTTAACTAATACTATTAATAGTAATAGTTAACATATATAGTAACTATTATAGTTAACTAATACTATTAATAGTAATAGTTAACTTATAAAGTAACTATTATAGTTAACTAATACTATTAATAGTAATAGTTAACATATATAGTAACTATTATAGTTAACTAATACTATTAATAGTAATAGTTAACTTATATAGTAACTATTATAGTTAACTAATACAATTAATAATAATAGTTAACATATATAGTAACTATTATAGTTAACTAATACAATTAATAGTAATAGTTAATTTATAAAGTAACTATTATAGTTAACTAATACTATTAATAGTAATAGTTAACCTATATAATAACTATTATTATTAACTAATAGTATTAGCTAATAAGGAGAATATCAAAAGTCATATAAATTTTGGGATAGTGATGACGTGGCTTTTCCAAAATCAAGAATTTGCCTAAACTTGTCCACGTGGCGAAGCCATAACCCTCCTCACCAACTTTAATATATATATATATAGATTTGAAAAGTCGATCTATTTGATACCTAAGACTTCGTTTGTTTGCCCGTAAAACGTTTTCCCCATTTTTCGATGTTTGATAAGCACCGAAAAATGGGGAAACTGTTTTCCGAAAATGTTTTACGCCCTTATTGGCGTAAAATGACTTATGAATTTTTCCTAAATAAAACATTTTTCAAAAAATGGTAACACTCTCACACACCTAACTTTTCATACGGCCCCCCCCCACGTTACCCACCTCACTCACCACCACCACCACCCACTGTCCCCCCCACCCCACTCACCACCGCCCCCTGCCCCCCCTTATCAGGTCAAAAAAATTTAATCATTTAAAATTTATTTTTAACAACTTCCCACCCCACTCCACTTACCACCACCATCTCTGTCCCTACCCCCCGTCGGGTCAAAAAAAATTAATCATTTAAAATTGATTTTTAACAACTCCCCACTCTACTCACCACCACCACCCCTGCCTCCCACCCCCTCGTCGGGTCAAAAAAAAAATTTAATCATTTAAAATTAATTTTTAACAACTCCCAACCCCACTCCACTCACCACATCCACCCCTACCCCCCACCCCTCGTCGGGTCAAAAAAAATTAATCATTTAAAATTTATTTTTAACAACTCCTCACCCCACTCCACTCACCACCACCATCCCTGCCCCCACCCCCACCCCACTCACCACCACCACACTCAAATTATCTCAAATTGTGTTTTTATCGAAAAATATTTTCATTAAACACATGATTTTTTTTCCGAAAAATATTTTCCTTACCATACAGCCGAAACACATGTTTATCTCATTTTCCGAAAAACATTTTACAGAAAATTCATTTTTCCAAAAATATTTTACGGAAATCATTTTCCGTAAAACATTTTCCGTTGAAACAAACAGAGCCTTAAAATTTAAAATTGTTCCACTTTTCTCCCCAGTTCAACGGGCGTTAGAAAACTAACGTTAAGTTGCACGTGCTTGTCATGTGATGGGCATTTCAGTCTTTTCAATGTAAATTGATTCAAAACGTCGTATACACATCTGAATCCCGATAATCTCTACAACCATGGGGACGGAGAACAACGCATCAATCTCATGGTCGGGATCATATCTTCGCTATCTTTGCCGCCATAGTTCAAATTCTTTTTCGTTAAATCGGGGACTGTGTGTTTTTGAGAAGTTAGGGCTTGCAGTTAAACCGTATACCAGGCAGCTGGAGAATATTGTGATTCAAAATTGTGTCTTTCTTATCTTTGTTATTTATGTGTTTAAATTTCAAATATAGGTTTAATTTTTGATGGTTCTAGGAATTCCAAACATGAGTTTAAATTTCGATTTTGCTTGATTATGAAACCCCAGATTTGGGTTTGATAGTGGAACTCCAAATTAGGGTTAGATTTTGGAAACCTAAAATTGGGTTTGAATTTGATTTCGATTTTGATTATGCTTGATTTTGGAACTCTAGATTTGGGTTTGAAATTCATTTCGATTTTGCCTAAATTTTGAAAACCCAATGCTGGGTTTGATTTTTGATTTCAATTTTGGTTTGCTTAGTTTTGGTGGACTTTGAATTGTGGTGGCTGGTTTGCAGTTTGGTGGTATGGTGATGAGTCTAGAATGAAAAATACATAGGTGAAAAGACATTTAAGCCCTTCTCTTTGAAGTTGAAAGGCAAAAATCCTGACATGCACATAACCTATCATGTTAACTTTTTAACGCCTGTTTGAGCTGGGGTGCAAAGTAGGATGATTTGAAAGTTTAGGTGACAAATATATCGACTTTTCAAATGGGAGTGTAATGTGGGAATCGGTGGATACTTTGGGTGGCCATATTGTATTATTTATGTTGTATAATACTGAATAACTAAATATAATAATGCATGAATGGTGTTAGTGGGCGACGATGGTCGACGGGCAACAGTGGCCGACAGCAGCGATCGCAACCGGCAGCGATGGTGGCGGTGGCCGTGGTGGCGAGGGCAGTTTTAATAATGTTGTATAATTTTAAATTACTATATAATTACATGCAATCTATATTACAATAGAGGTGAGATCTAACGGCCACACAAAGAGTGACTCAGATTTAATCTTACAAAAGACAAACAACGGCTGTGATTGAATCTACGGATTTCCTTACTACAGTAGTTACCAGCGGTTATATCCTCTCCTCCCAAAATGATTTTTTTCTCAAAATATTCCATTAAAAAAATATATCCCAAAATAACAATTCTTCAAAACTATTGACCAAAATGACCCATTTTTTAAAACTCGCTACACGGTATAGCGAATTTATAATTTTTTTTTCGTTTAAACTAGCTAAACCATTTAGCGAGTTTAAATTTTAATATTAAAAAAATAAAAATAATAAATTTGAACTCGCTAATTCAATAAAAAAATAATAAAATAAATTTGAACTCGCTAATTCTCTAATTGAATTAGCGAGTTCTAAGTTTCTTTTCTTCCGTGTGAACACAATCACGTTACTAATTCATTCTCCGTCTCGCTTTAAATTACAAAATAAAAATATAAAACTTATGTTTTAATAAAGAAAACTAAAAAATAAATTTGAACTCGCTAGCGAGTTCTAAATTTTTTTTCTTCTTTGTGAACACAACCAAATTACTAATTCATTCTCCGTTTCACTTTAAATTACAAAATAAAAATATACAAATTATGTTTTAATAAAGAAAACTAAAAAATAAATTTTAACTCGCTAATTGAATTAACGAGTTCTAAGTTTCTTTTCTTCTGTGTGAACACAGCAAAATTACTAATTCATTCTCCGCCTCACTTTAAATTACAAAATAAAAATATAAAAATTATGTTTTAATAAAAAAAACTAAAAGAAATATTATTTTTTCCGTCTAAAATAATTACTTAAAAAATGTACTACTATAAAAAAATTTATATTACAATCTCTGTTCTAAAAGACCCCGCCTAGGCGCTAGGCCCCTCTCCAACGCCTAGTTCTAAGCCCCGCCTAGGTCCTGACTAATCCCGACTAATCCCGATTAGTCCCCGCCTAGGCGCTAGGCCCGGCTCCGCCGCCTAGCATCCGTCTAGCGCTTTTTAGAACCTTGATTACAATAGAGGTGATATCTAACCGCCACACAAAGAGTGGCTCAGATTTAATCTTGCAAAAGACAAAAACGGTTGTGATTGAATCTACGGATTTCCTTACTACATCAGTTACCAGCGGTTATGACCTCTCCTCCGAAAACGATTTTTTCCCAAAATATTCCATTTAAAAAAAATATATCTCAAATAACAATCATTCAAAACTATTGATCAAAATGACCCATTTTTTGAATCTCGCTACACGGTATAGCGGATTTATAATTTTTTTTCGTTTAAACTCGCTGAACCATTTAGCGAGTTTAAATTTTAATATTAAAAAAAAAATTGAACTCGCTAATTCTCTAATTGAATTAGCGAGTTCTAAGTTTCTTTTCTTCCGTGTGAGCACAATCACATTACTAATTCATTCTCCGTCTCGCTTTAAATTACAAAATAAAAATATAAAAATTATGTTTTAATAAAGAAAACTAAAAAATAAATTTGAACTCGCTAGCGAGTTCTAAATTTCTTTTCTTCTGTGTGAAGGAAATCAAATTACTAATTCATTCTCTGTCTCGCTTTAAATTACAAAATAAAAATATATAAATTATGTTTTAATAAAGAAAACTAAAAAATAAATTTAACTCGCTAATTGAATTAGCGAGTTCTAAGTTTCATTTCTTCTGTATGAACACAACCAAATTACTAATTCATTCCCCGTCTCGCTTTAAATTACACAATAAAAATATAAAAATTATGTTTTAATAAAGAAAACTAAAGGAAATATTATTTTTTCCGTCTAAAATAATTACTTAAAAAAATGTACTACTATAAAAAAATTTATATTACAATAGAGGTGGGATTTAACCGTCACACAAAGTGTGGCTCAGATTTAATCTTGCAAAAGATAAACAACGGCTGTGATTAAATCTACGGATTTCCTTACTACATCAGTTACCAGCGGTTATGACCTCTCCTCCCAAAACGATTTTTTCTCAAAATATTTCATTTAAAAAAAAATATATTCCTAAATAACAACCTTTCAAAACTATTGATCAAAATGACCCATTTTTTGAAACTTGCTATACGGTATAGCGAGTTTATAATTTTTTTTCGTTTAAACTCGCTAAACCATTTAGCTAGTTTAAATTTTAATATTAAAAAAATATTGAGCTCGCTAATTTTCTAATTGAATTAGCGAGTTTTAAGTTTATTTTCTTCCGTGTGAACACAATCACATTACTAATTTATTCTCTGTCTCGCTTTAAATTACAAAATAAAAATATAAAAATTATGTTTTAATAAAGAAAACTACAAAATAAATTTGAACTCACTAGCGAGTTCTAAATTTCTTTTCTTTTGTGTGAACATAACCAAATTACTAATTCATTCTCCGTCTCGCTTTAAATTACAAAATAAAAATATAAAAATTATGTTTTAATAAAGAAAACTAAAAGAAATATTATTTTTTCCGTCTAAAATAATTACTTAAAAAATGTGCTACTATAAAAAAATTATTTCTTTCATATCAAAAATGAATATTACTTTCGACTCAAAATGTATAACCAAAAAATAATACTACATTTTTTGTCCAAAAAAATGAACATTACTTCCTTCATCCCAAAAAATAATTCTTTTTTAAAATGTTCATTGAGACGAAAGAAGCAATGTTCATTTTTTTTATATAGAAAAGTAGTATTAATTTTGGGACAAAATTAATATTCATTTTTGAAATGAAGGATTTTTTTTTTAAAGAAGTAGAATTTCTTTCTATGTAAAAAAAAATTGAACATTTCTTCCTTCGTCTCAATGAACATTTTAAAAAAGAATTATGTAGTATGCAGTACGTTTTGAAGTTAAATATTTTAGAACTGCTGCTCAAAAAACTTTTTCTTTGTTCTATCCTTGCTACATGTTGTGCTTTTATATTTCTTACATCTCACATAAATTGTGTAGTATGCAGTACGTTTTGAAGTTAAATATTTTAAATATTTGAATTTATAATGTGTGTAGGTTCTACGGCTGACATAACCCTCGATTCTCTCTTTTCACAGGAACCCTCGATTGCCACTCAAGAGTATATCTAGGAATCTTCTTCAACATACGCATGCGGAGGAGGAGTATGAGTAGGCTGACATAACCCTCGATTCTCTCTTTTCACAGGAACCCTCGATTGCCACTCAAGAGTATATCTAGGAATCTTCTTCAACATACGTCTGCGGAGGAGGAGTATGAGTAGGAGAAGAAGATTAATGATATCTTCCAAAATGAAACTCATTCAGGTGCATCTCCACCTTCTCTTTTTATGCGTATACATACATATACAAGTTTTGTTTTTTTGGTAAAACACCTCTATGTTCTTTTCAATTGTTAATCTTGATGTTTGTTAGTTTCATCAGTTTAATTTATTTATTTATTTTTGTGGGGTGTGGGAGTAGGAATTCTGTGTTTTCTATTTCTATATCTTTCTACAAAACCTCTTTGTTCATTTTCCGGCTTCTATCCATGTTTGATTCCTTATTTAAAAAAAATGAAATTAGATGGAAACAATTGCATATACAAGTGTCTAATCCTACATATTTGATTAGTTTGAAGTAAAGCGTTCAAGGTTTTCTGATTTTAGAAACTAAAGGGATCACGAGAAGAGATATTCTCATTCGTTTATTTCGTTGAACCTATATTTTGTTTAGGCTCAACTCATTTACTTACCCATTCACTTACTGAGATCTGATCGAAAGTTTTGTTAAAGTTCCAGTTACTAATTGCTAACAACAATGTATATATATATATGTGTATATTTGTCCCCATATAATTGTAAGAATGGCAAAAAATTGAAAGCATTCAACATTAACACCACTCTTTGTTTACTCATTTTCAAGTGTGCAACACCATTTTTCTTCAATGGATCAGATTGTGTCAAAATGAAGGAAAATATTATGCCAAAAGTTTCCTTGAATTAGTGTAGGGTGATGCTTAAAATAAGTGGAGAAAAGCATTTGTTGGGGACAAATATACACATATATATACATTGTTGTTAGCAATTAGCAACTGAAACTTTAACAAAATTTTCGGTCAGAGCTCAGTAAGTGAATGGGGACAAAATATACACATATATATATACATTGTTGTTAGCAATTAGCAACTGGAATAACATTTTCCTTCATTTTGACACAATCTGATCCATTGAAGAAAAATGGTGTTGCCCAATTGAAAATGAGTAAACAAAGGGTGGTGTTAATGTTGAATGCTTTCAGTTTTTTGCAATTCTTACAATTATATGGGATGATTTTGCACTTTTCATCTTTATGTTTCAATAAAAATTAAAATTAGTGATTTAGTGACCTATCATATTTTGTACTGCTAAATTGTTAGTGAAATATGTCATCAAGAAAAAAATTGAGTTGTACAGTATCCTTAAACTAAATGACTTACTTCGTACTATATTGTGTTAATTGATATGGTAGTTTCTACGTGTAAAAGAGATGCTTACTACACCATTGCAGAGAGCAGGTGATTTGGAGGTGCTAGCGTTTACTCCATAGTTGTTTAGTGAGGAAAACACAAATGCATGTATTTTAATGTGAGGTAGTGCATGCTAAATTGCTATGGGTTAAAGCTATCATTTAGAAATTGAGAAAAAATAGTGTAAATAATCACTTGCTAAATGTATTGAGAGATAGATAAGGAATGTGGTGGTTGCTTGGTGTGAGTTTTTTTTTTCCCCTAATCCATCCGTCTCAAAATGATTTTCCTATTTTTTTTCGTTACTACAAATGAATTTTAAACAATAATTTTAGGTTGATTTATCTATACAAATTCAAATCTAAAAATTATTATTGATACACCGTCAACAATACTATCAATAACAAGTTTTAGATTTTCATTGGACTAATAAATAAATTTAAAATTATTGCTCAAATTTTATTCGTAATAAGGAAAAAAAAGTGGGAAGATCATTATGGAACGGAGGAAGTGTTATTGTTCTAAAAATTTACATTTTATACAGATATAATTTGGGGTTTTTTTTCCTCACTGACTTCTCCTTTTTGGTATACTGACCCGTGCCATTGACATGGGCTAGAGAGTACTAGTGTTATACATTACTGAATAAAAACTTACCGACCATTTAGATTTAATCAAAATATAAAATATAAAATATGAGGGGAAGTAATTTGTCAAAAATATCAACATTCCGATCAAATTTCCTAAAGAGTTGGTCTTATAAAAAACTAGTTTTTTCTTAAGATAAGGAAAAACGTGTTTTCCAAAGCGCTGTTCAAAATAAACGGTGACAATTTTGTAATTACTGGCAACCATGTTCAAAATAAACGGTGGCATTTTTGTAATTACTGGCAACCATGATAAATGCCAGTGTTAATATTACAAATGACCAGGTGATTTAAATGCTGGCATTTATAAACATGAAACCGACACTTTTTACACGGGCACTTTTATATACATGAACCGGCACTCTTCACACTGGCACTCTGTTACACTAAACCGACACTTTGTTACACTAACATTTTCTTGGCTCTCAAAAATACAAGCACTCGGCATTCAAAATACATGGGTGGCATTTGAAAACACATTTACCGGCACTCAAAAATGCATATATGCGGCACTCAAAAACATCGATAATTATTTTTGCCGATATTCAAAAAAATGAGCGGCATTCAAAGAAACATGGGTGGCATTCAAAATTACAAAACCGGCATTCAAAATTACAAGAAGCTGGCATTCAAATTCCCATCTCGATTTGTTACGCCTGACGGGTTGTACTTGGCAATCCAAAACACATAAGCGGCACACGAATTAAAATGAGCTGGCATTCAAATTAAAATAAGCGGCACTCAAATTAAACTCCCTTATTCTCGTCAATGAAATCTGCGTATGAAATTGTCAAGCTGTGGGATGATCCTAGGTCAAAATCGAGGAAGAAATTGGAATTGAAGGGGAATTGGGTCGCCGTATGAAATGGAACTCACCATTGTCGCTGCTGCTACTTTCGCCGCCACCGGAAAACGAGGATGAAATTAGAATTGAGGCGAGGACGCCATTGATGCCGATTAGAGAGAGAGAGCGAGCTCTCTGTTTACCGTTTACGTGGGAAGAGAGGGACGGTGATGGGCGATTGAGAGGGAATTGGGTTGTCGCCGGTGAGAAGGAGGTTGCTCCGGTTGATCAATGGAAGAGAGCCGGTGAGGGAGAGATTAGATAGAGGAACGGTGAAGAAGACGATGATTTTGCGTTTAGAGAGAGAATAGTGAGAGAGAGAGAGAGACTTTTGCTTTTATTTGCTTTTATTGAGAGAATGAAAGTTTTACGGTAATTTAAAACACGTTTTTTTTTAAGCTTATGAAAAAACGCATTTTTTATAAGTTTTTGACTTTCCTAAAATAATTGATATTTCAAAAAAATAGTAAGTGGAAAAATACTTCTAAATATCTGTGTTTCGATTAATAAAAGGAAAAAAATGGTGACTATACAAACTCGACAGTGGACATAGGCCCAAATGATCGAGGAGCCCGATTATAATAGTACTAGTAGTTGAAGAAGACGACAAGTTGGACAGGGAAAGGTTCCCATGTTGTCAAGGGGCGAGCAGTACGATGTCCCTACAGGAAACCAAAAGGAACGTGTACCCTAGACCAAATCTGGCTGATGGATCCATCAAAAGGCCATTCACCTCACTTTCAACGCTCCATTTTACTATAGGAGTGAGTACTCTACTCTAGACAAGTTCAATCCATTTCAAGGTTTATTTAAACCCTTTCTTGATCTTCATTTTCCCTCTCCTCATCTGGGTTTTTGATTCTGTCTCCGATCATGGCTCATTCTGCTGTTTCTCAGGTCAGTTATGAATTCAAATGCTTTTCCCTTTTTGTTGATTTAATTGGGAGTTTTTGGGTTGGTTTTGATGTTAAGAGCTTGGTGTTTAAATTGGGGTTTTTCAATTTTGCTAATTTAATCTTTGATTGATTGAATTGGTTGTTTTTTGGGTTGGTTTTGATGTTGGAGCTAGGTGTTTGAATATGTTTTTTTTTTCAATTTTTGCTGATTTAATTTTTGATTGATTGATTTGGGGTTTTTTGGGTTGATTTTGATGTTAGAGCTTGGTGTTTGAATTGGTTTTTTTCAAGTTTTTGCTGATTTAATCTTTGATTGATTGATTTGGGTTGGTTCTGATGTTAGAGTTTGGTGTTTAAATTGGGTTTTTTTGTAGGCTGGTGTTGCTGTACCTCTGAATACTCGTTCATCTCTGAGAAGATCTGCTGCTTGTGAGGTTTGTGATCCATTTTCATGATCTTTTTTTTTTCTATTATTCCACCTGGGTTGATTGTTACTTGTTCACTTCATGTTCCGTTCACCAGAAAAGTGGCTGATGTTTGATTTGCAAACCGAGATTTTTTCATTTTTCACAGTTGTTATCTCTTACTTCCTCGGTTTTAAATTAATTTTCTGTTTGATTTGGTACATGAATTAAGAAAACGGAAATGAATTGACTTTGCTGCATATCTTATCATTTGTTGAATGTTCTATGTTGTCTAACTGGTGGTACTTCTTAACTAAACATCACTTGTATTACTTCTTCATTTGTACTCTTGCCATCTAGTGGAGGAGCTAGGATTTTGTTTGTGTGGGGGGGGGATCATTTTCATTATTTGAAAAAATTATTTAAGTGTAATTTTTTTCTGTACATAAATGGGGGGTTAATTTCGTTTGTTGTATTATAATCCTTGATTTTAAAGATTTTTACAATAGATGTGGCACCTCCCGGGCAGCCCGGTGCACCGGAGCATTCCCGCTGGAGATGGCCAAAATGAGCCCAAATCCGTGGGAGGTCCGCACGGACTGTTGCCCGCGGCCCGGGCCCGTCCAGCCCGCTTTTCATACGGGACTGGCTTGGATCGAAGAAGTCCGCACGGACCGGGCTTTGGCCCGCGGATCAGAAGATCCGCTTGGTCCGTTTGGCCCGTTATCAAAGAGGTCCGCACTGACCTATATGTCCTCAAAAATATCCGTTAATAAATCCGTTTGAGGGGTATTTTGGTCCAATTTACACAACGGTCATTTATCAGTGAGGTCCGTGCGGACCTGTTTGTGAATTTATAATCAGTATAAATAGAAGAGGAAGTCTTACCATTTTTCTCGCAAAACAAATTCAATCAATCATATAGAATTCTCTCAAACCAAATCATCAAAATATTTCGTAAGAGTTTAAGGTAATCTTATTGTTTTAAGTATTTAATTGTTTACTCGCTAGTTAAATATTGTGTTAAGTAGTTAATTTTTTATAATCTTTATAAATTTCGAAAATTCCAAAAAAAAAATTACTTTTATTCCGAAAATTACAAAAAAATTATAATTGTTTACTTTTATTGTTAGTAAATTATTGTCAAAATTATTTAATCCTTATAAATTTTCGAAAATTCAAAAAGTATTTTTTTTAATGTTCCAAAAAGAAGTTACTTTTAAGTATTCAAAAAATTATAAGGGTCCCTCCACTAGGGTGAAATGGAGGCAAACCTTACCCTGCATAATGCAAGAGGCTGTTTTCAGGACTTGAACTTGTGACCTTAAGGTCACACAATAACCCCTCAACCAATGCGCAAAGGCTCCCCTTCGGGGGTGTAGATGTATATATGCTCCTGTAAATATTTTAAGTCAACTTTTAAAACTTCCTTTCTAAGCTTTAAATGGACAATCATTTTTAGGGACGGATGGAGTATTTTTTCCATTACCATCACTTTTCTGTTAAAAATCTTGATGGAAGGTGAAATTGGCCATTTGTTGAATATGAAATTTTCTCAGAAAAGAAAGTGGAAATGCTTAAATCGGTAGAGTAAAATGTTTTGGACTACAATAACTCATTATCGATTGGCCTTTATCCGTTTATCTTTGTTGTCCTGCTTTACTGTTTCCAGTTCTCTTTGAGTTATTCACATTCTTTACAATCCTTAGTGATCCTATTGTATAGTAATCTACTCAAGCCCAGTGTATTATTTAATGTAAGACCACAAATTACAGAAACTGAATTTCTTATCTTGCAGACGCGTAGCATTAGCTATCAAAATAAGTCATGGATGCCTCACGTGTCTTTGGGTTTGAGAACCCAAACTGTACAGTCAAGAAAACAGTCCATTGTTTGCTTGTCTGTGCAACAAGCCAGCAAATCTAAGGTTACAGTGGCACCTTTATCTCTTGAAGCTGTAGAAGAGCCTCCGTTGAACATATTCAAGCCCAAGGAACCATACATTGCAACTATCGTCTCTGTTGAAAGGATTGTGGGTCCCAATGCTCCTGGAGAGACGTGTCATGTTGTGATTGATCATGATGGAAATGTTCCCTACTGGGAAGGACAAAGTTATGGTGTGATTCCTCCTGTAAGTTACATCTTCCATGTTTGTGTTTCTCTACTTTGCTTATGGGGGTCATTCGACCCCCTTGATTTTGGAGTTATGTCATTTTTGCCACTAAGAACAGTATTTCTTGCAATTATGACCCCCTTCCTATAAATTTTCGCCACTGTCTACCACTTGTAGTTTTAGTGGGACTGTGGGACAATTTTCTCCTGTCAAGCGACTATGCTATCAAGGAAAATAAATATTTGAGGCGATGAATATGTTACCGCAAGTATGATCTCCTATATTCTTGTGCAACAGTTGAGAAAAAAAGTATTTGAAATGATGCTGCATTATCGGAAGTACAAGTACATGTAACATATGGTATGAGATATGCCATGTTCTGGACCTCTTATTCTGCATGAATATTTGCCTCTAGAGTTTTGATTGTCGTGTTCAAGTTCAAGTGTTAAACCTAGGGATGGCAACAGGACGGGTTCGGATCGGATCAGGCCTGATCCGAATCCGACCCAAATATTAGAATCCCTTAGCCGAACCCGATCCGATCTGAAACTGCTTGATCCGTGCCCCGATCCGTTCCAAGGCATTTCAATAATAATAATAAAAAAAGACCCACAGAACCGGAAAAATAATGTAGTGCAAATTAGAACAAATTAGTTTAACAACTAAGATCTGAACATTTGGAGGCTAAATTATAGTGGCAAAAACGTCGTGAATATTAGCCCTCTGTTTGAAGATGACGACAAAGTAACCAAAAAATAGAAAAATAAAAATAAATTCAAATTAAAGCAACAGAAAAAAAATCATGGACTAATTTTCAACAGATCTTAGACATAGAACCGGAAACCATGAAATACATAGAGAAATGCATGTAGATATCCAGAGAGAGGGGTCGTACGGAGAAGGTGAAGCAGCCATGGTGCAAAGACAAGAGAGAGAGAGCGAAGAGTTCTCTACGGAGAACGGCGCTGAAAATAAGTTCCAACCCCTAGTTTTTTCGTTATATAGGCAGGGATTTATGTGTATATTTTTAGAAAATGAGGGGCAATACTAAAAATATATTGAATCGGGTCGGGTCGGGTCAAAGGTGTTACCGAACCCGTTCGGATCTCAAAAATTTCCTACCAAACCCGAAATTTTCGGATCGGATCACCTTCGGTTCGGACCGAATTCGGTCAAATTGCCATCCCTAGTTAAACCATAACAAATCTTAACGTTTCTCCTGTATGAGAATGAATACCTTTAAAGATTGTTAATAAGTACTTGATAAAGATCCACTTTTCTAACACAAGCTTTATGGTATTAGCTTACCCCATGCAATCATGTATGTTTCAAGGATGAATTAACCTTAAATAATAACACTTCATGTATACTAAATACCTGTTTCCTTTTATTTTATAGGGCGAAAACCCAAAGAAACCTGGGGCTCCCCAGAATGTTCGTCTTTATTCAATTGCATCCACAAGGTATGGGGATTTTTTTGATGGCAAGACAGCCAGCTTATGTGTCCGCCGTGCTGTTTATTATGATCCAGAGACAGGAAAGGAAGACCCTTCAAAGAATGGTGTTTGCAGCAATTTCCTGTGCAACTCAAAGCCTGGTGACAAGATTAAGATAACAGGTTTGATAATTTGCATTCATTTCCATACTACCTTTATTTCATGACAACCATTTTTTCCCCTCCATGTGGTAAACTTGTTAACAAGATGAGTGTAGCTGTAAAATTAGTAAAGATAGAATTTGTGTTGGTCAAATTCACAAGGTAAAAGTCGATGGAGGGGGGGGGGAGGGGGAAATGAAAGAAAATTGCTCGTGTCAAAGAGCTCTAGCTCAAATGGCATCGATTTACCTTTCTTGATGGAATGCCAGAGGCTCAATCACCAACCACCAATGGTAGATTTCGCTCTCCAAGTGTCACTAATAGATTAAGTTATTAATTAATAAAATCTTATTTTTTAAAGAGAGAAAATTGAGTGTGACGATTGGAGAAACCTTTCTGGTTTGAATAGCAAGACGCAAATATATGGTCCTCATTTGATATTTCTGAATGTTTAGACCGTTGAAGCTTTCAACTTGAAGGGATCTTCAACACGTCTATGATCGTCTCGCTTTAGGTGTTGAGATTTGAAACCCAATTATTATGTGTCAAGTTATGAAGTTCGCTTGTTTGCTATTGTTGTGTCATGGTTTGACAGACATCATGTCGTCAGTGGCGAAGCCACATAGAAGGGTTGGGGGTCACTCGACCCCCTTGACTATGGGAAAATGTCATTTTAGCACCTCTATATTTTGGAAATAGACACCAAAATATTATTTTTGTCTATTTCCAATCCCTTTATTTTTGGTACAATTCATACTATGATATTATTTTGACCCCTTTTATTCCAAATTTCTAGATAACTATTTTTTTCCCCAAGAAATCTTGATCCCCTTCAAAAAAAAATGTCTTCCTAAGTCTAAAACGACAAGTATTATGAAACAGAGGGAGTAGATTATACTGGCAAACAGTTAGAGGCTAAAAGCCTTTTTCTTCTACATTATTGATTGTTTGTTAAATCTCTCGACAGGTCCATCCGGAAAGATTATGCTTTTACCCGAAAATGACCCAAAAGCGACCCATATCATGATTGGTACCGGAACGGGTGTCGCACCTTTCCGAGGCTACCTCCGCCGCATGTTCATGGAATCCGTCCCAGAATTCAAGTTTGGTGGTCTTGCATGGCTATTCCTCGGAGTAGCCAACACTGATAGTCTCTTATACGATGATGAATTCACTAAATATGCCCAAGATTACCCAGATAATTTTAGATATGACATTGCTCTTAGCCGGGAGCAGAAGAATAAGACTGGAGGGAAAATGTACGTTCAGGATAAAATCGAAGAATACAGTGACGAAGTCTTTAAACTATTGGATGGCGGGGCCCACATTTATTTTTGTGGGCTTAAGGGAATGATGCCCGGGATCCAAGAAACTTTGAAGAGGGTTGCGGAGCAGAGAGGGGAGAGCTGGGAGGAGAAACTCTCGCAACTCAAGAAGAATAAGCAATGGCATGTTGAAGTTTATTGATTAATAATTTCCGCTTCACAAAAAAAGCAGGTGTATTCTATGGTTAGTCATCTTTACAATCAGTTGATAAACTAAGGAAATTCCCATTATTTTCTTTTGTAACGAGAATTTCATTAGTAAACATTAAGATTTTTTTCCTAGTTATCGGTATAAACACTGCTGTTTTCTGTTTTATAAGGAAGTTTATTTTTGGTGAATGCAAGTGGTTTACAATTTTTTGTGTATCTTGAGTTCTAGACTACTGATGTATTCAGATCTTAAGGTAAGTTTGACATTGAACTTGTCTGTGGGAAACAAGAGTAAAGTCAATGGATGGCTCTTTATGTGTAATTAAACATGTTTGTGGAAAACAACAATAGTAAGCTTTAATGCTAGAACTAGGAGTGAAATGGAAGAGGTTTTTCTGATTCCTCCTATTTTGGAGATCGATGATGTATGAGCGATGCTGATTTAGCTACGTTCTCCGGTTGGGAGATTGACAACAGAGATATATTTTGTGCATATAATGGCCAAACGTCAAGGAGGGTTTGTTGTTGGCGGTGGTGGTGTTGTTTTAAAATATGAATTACCAAAATTAAATGGAAAATGGCCAAACGTCAAGAATTTCTCACGAATTTAGGTAGGAGTTGTTATGGCCAGATTTTCCATATGTAGACATCTTCAATATCCCTGCGTGCGTGACGACATCCTCAGTTGTTCCTGCATGTCAAGATGATATTCCACTGTAAGTATTGCATAATATTTATTGTGTTTTATCTAATATTATTTATATCATATTTTACAGTAAATCAAAGGAGTTAAATTCGAAGATATTTACCAGCACATGGGACTTTTCCCTCGACGCTAAGAAGTCCAAGTCAAGAGACGTTGGTTGGAAGGATAAGAGATAAGGCCGAGATTATAGGAGCAGTTTGTTATTATCTTGTTAGTCTTTTTATTTAAAAGGGGACATGGAGACTCACAGAGACACATTCTCACACTCACCCACAGCCACGCTATCACACTCAGATACACACACACACGTTCACACATTCACCTACTGTAAGTACCCAAATTCGAATCGTCAAAATCCGTTAAAAGTTAACCGGAATCCGTTAACTGGCCCGCTCCAGGTTAACCGGAACCCGTTAAGTTCCTCGTTGCCAAGCCAACGAGACGTCCCGGGACTGCCCCGAGCATCCCGACGTCCAAGCGTACTTAACACACGTCATCGCACGTAAAAGTACGGCTTTCCCTGAAAAACGCACTTCCGGCACTTTTCGGGAGCGTTTCGGACTGTTATTTTAAAAACGGACAAAACCGGGACCCGGGAACGAACTCCCACATAGCCTGTGAGTCATGGGACACGTGGCAAGCATGCCACCTCCCTCTAGTCACCTTTCAATCAGAAATCAAGGCCAAATGACCAAAATACCCCTGGTATGCAGTCTAAGTCCTAGGACTCCTTTCAGACTCTCAAAAATTGCCAGCAAGTCCCTCCAATTTCCAAAGTTTCACAAAACCCCCTGGATTTCAAGCTAAGTCCGGCCGGACTCATGCTGAATTTTCACCTATAAATAGAAGGGCTGTCAAAGCCATTTACAACAACAAATTTACTCCCCAAAATCACCATTACCACGGCCCAAACCAAATCCTCCCTCTCTCGAGCTCCCGTTTTGTCTCGATTTGCGTGAAAACTCCGTGTTTCAACCAAACACGAACCAAAACACCTCGAAACACCGTTCCAAACCACTTTCCGTATCCCGTATACACCCCCGAGCCAAAGGAGTCGACCCTAGCCATAGGTATAACTCCCTCTCTCTAATCTCTCGTTCCGCCTCGGTTTATGCACCAGTCGCTATAACCGTTTCGGACGAACATCGTTGAAATGAAGACGCCTCCGTCTAACGGGATCCGATACGTTTTAGCCCCTCGATCCTCTTCTCTTCCCGTAAGAAAAGTAATCTCGGGTTAAAACGGCGTTGAATTCCCGCTTCGTTTAAATTTCGTCATTTACAATTCCGGATCGATCGATCTGTCGAACGTTATTTAAATTCCTGTCATTTACAATTCCGAGTCGTTTGGCTCGTCGATCGTCATTTACAATTCTGAGTCGTTTGGCTCGTCGATCGTCATTTACAACTCCGAGCCGTTTTGGCTCGTCGATCGTCATTTACGATTCCGGATCGTTTGATTCCGTTGATACCGCACTTTAAATACTGTCATTTACAAAGTCTGACCCGTTTGGATCGTGATAGTATTTACTTTTCAAAGTCCGAGTCGCAACCCGATTCGTTGATTGCATGTCATTTAATACGCTTTTTCCCGTAAAAATCGTTAACAATGTAATGCCCGGTTCAAAACCGGAGTTCGACCTTCGAGCTCTCTTTCAAAATGCGCGAAATGACGTTTGGCATCCGAACGCTCATCTTCAAACTCAAAATCCGACGTTTGACATTCAAACGCTCTTTTCTTAAAGAGTAGGTCTAGGGAGAAACGCGTTTCTCCATAAGTTATGGAGAAACGGGTTTCTGGATATCCAGAAGCTTTGGGATTTATATCCAGAAGCTTTGGGACAGATATCCAGAAAAAAGATTTGAGATCAAATCCAAGGCCAAGACCAAATCTGATTCTGGATATCACTTTCACAAGGTTCTGGATATCCAGAACATTGAATATGGATATCCAGAAGCCTTAAAACTTATATCCAGAAGCCAATTCTAAATTTCTGGATATCACTTACATAAGGTTCTGGATATCCTTTCAAAGAGTTCTGGATATCCAGAAACTTACAAAATGATATCCAGAAACTTACAAAATGATATCCAGAAACATTTAATAAATTTCTGGATATCCTTTCAAAAGGTTCTGGATATCCAGAACTACAAATTACCAAAAGAATTTCATTCACCAAATCGAGCCCTAACTCGCAAATTTCGGCTCCAGATCACCAAATTGAGCTTCCCTGCGTAACAACAAGCTAAATGTTCAGAAAAACAGAAGATCTAATCAACTGAGAGATTAGGAATGAGTAGAGATGTGAACTCACGTGCGACGATTGAATTGGGAGATTGAATAAAGCAAAAATTGTGTCGATGAAGACGGTGGAATTGAATTATATCGATCTAAGTTGGGGAAGCGTGAAGACCTGTGGGAAGAGGTTTCTTGGTGTTGTGTGGGTGGGGACAAAGAAGCAACAATTATGGCGGCTTCCACTGTTGCTGCGTTGTGAATGGCACCTAGGTGTGAGCCGTGTCCCGTAATGAAAAAACCCGTTTCTCCATAAATTATGGAGAAACACGTTTCTCCCTAGATTTTGTGTTTCTTAAAAGTCAACATTTGACACTTAAGATCAACAGTTAAAATCAGCATTCGCGCCACTTTTCCTAAAACTCCAAAACCGACGTTTGTCATCCGAACGCTCATCTTCAAACTCAAAATCCGACGTTTGACATTCAAACGCTCTTTTCTTAAAAGTCAACATTTGACACTTAAGATCAACAGTTAAAATCAGCATTCGTGCCACTTTTCCTAAAACTCCAAAACCGACGTTTGTCATTCAAACGCTCGTCTTTTCAAACAAGATCACCAAATCAACGTTTGACATTCAAACCAAGATTAAGCTTGTCATTCAACCCCCCCTTTTCAAAATGCAAACACACACACACGCACACGTTTTCGAGAAAGGTAGAAAGACTCGTCATACGAGGCGTTTCGGGTGATCTCGTAATACTCTTCCCGAAACGTAACATGACCTCCGAACCTAACAATCTTTGGTACTCAAAATAAATTTTTACTCGTTTTTGCTACCAATAAAAATGACCCCCCGTTTCAAAGCCTTTTCCTAAGTTTTTGCTACCAATAAAAACGACACCATTTTTACAAAAGCCGTTTCTCAACGTTTGGGCTCAAAATATAAAAACCGCGTGGCGACTCCTCTTCCTTCCCGAAAAGCGAGGTCTCAGACACCAACCCTCCGCGAAAGACAATCGCATTTCGCTGCGCGCGAAATCCCGAGTAATTTCAGTTGGCGACTCCGCTGGGGACTTAGCGATACTTTTTTCAAAACTGCCGATGTTTTCAAAAAAGCCTTCCGTGGGTCAAACTTTCGTTTACCCTTCCTCGTTTTCGTGTGCGTGTGTTACTTTAAACCTCGAACGGTTTTTTCAAAGGCATTACATTGTCGTCTTTTCAAAATCATATCATGTTTGTGCATCCCCATTCATGTTTGATTTTCATGCTATCTTTTGAACTGCGCATCAAAATTCTTTAAGACACATTCTGAAAAATCTCTGTTTTACTCAGAAAAAGAATTTTAGTGACCGCACACTACTCGCACTTGCTGCCTCGGTACACCGCACTTCACGTGCACTTGCCGCCTGTGACACCGCACACTACGACCCGTAACCCGGGATGGCCTTATCAGTTGCACCTCGGTTGGTCTGCCAGACACCTTTCGAGGGCGCACGGGGTCGTCCCAAATAGCCCATCCTAGCCCGTGTAAGCCATGCACTCTTTGTGTCACACTTTGTCCAAGACCCCGGTTGGTTTTTGGCTTAGTTCGTGTCATAAAGCCTAAGTGTATGTTTTTACGCCGGGTTCCGCCACGAGTCAAGCTCGAGAGTTTGAGACCGAAGGTCGTTCCCCGACCCCAAAGTCTTGAGCTTTTCGGCCTTGACTTTGACGGAGCTCGTCGAAAAATATACCCGAAGGTTCAATGTGACACCGTGTCACCAAACCCTCACCGTAATGCACCGTGCCAGCCACAACTTGGCCAACGCCAAAAGCTAAGGTCCCTCGCGCAAGCGAGTCAGGAGAGGTCATGCCGAAATTTTGGCACGATCCCCGCCTTAACTTAAGGACGTTGACTTCGACTGTGGCCCGTGCGTCACATACGTTGAAAGTTTGCGTGATCAGCTAGCCTTAAGTTCACTTTTTCGTTTGTCGGTGGAACTCGCTTGCCTTATAGGATCTCGCTCGGGATAGTCCGTCCCGAGAAAGATGATCTACAAATGGAAACGAGGGGCTTATAAGCGTAGTGACGAGATCCACTGATTAGAGCTCTAGGGTTGGTTGCGAAAAAGAAGACACACTCTTTTCCAACCGATTAGGACTCTGAGAAAATGCGTTTTAAGTAAACATTAATCGGTAACTACACATTGCACAAGCCCGAAACCTTGAGCCAAATACCCTTTTCCGAAGCCTAAACCCCGCTTTCGTTCCTCGGCGACGTAAAGCGGTTGGATTTCCGGGTCGGCGCCTTTCCGGAATTACGATCGCGCGGCGTCGAGACAGGTTCTTCGGTTCCCTCGGTTCCCTCGGCCCGTAATTTCCGACATGTCTAGCTCACCGAGAAATCGTGACGGGGACGGACCCCCGCCACCGTAATGTATATGACTTTGGAAGAAGCCATCCGGGCTTGTGAGGTTCACAAGAGGCGAAAGAAGATCGCAGAATTTCGTGGTACGGCTTCCGAATGAGCGAGGTATAACGAGATATCCCCCAGTCGAGACGGTACTTTCGTCTGGTCGAGGATGACGATTCCCGAAACCAGCTCCTCAAACCTTCAACCAGGTTCCTCCCCGCCAACTTACTGGATTCCTTCAAACCGAGAAACAAATGACCCAGCTCCACGTTTCCACCTCTCAGGGCAACCTGTCATATTTGGGCCAAGCCAAGCTACTCCCATCACTCAATACCACCGGCGCACTGGACCATCTCGAACATGCATGCTAATATCCTTCAATACCCTCCTGGTTTCATCCCGTTGCCTATACACGAATCCCAAAAACACCGGGGACAAACCCCGATACAATTCTTAAAAGGCTCCCATATATCCACATATATCAAGCCTCCCACCTCCAATCACTACCGCTCACGTGGTAGCACCCGGCGCCGAGCCTCACAAGCCACCCTTTGGACCCAACCTTAGCCTCGGATGGTCGAACAAATGAAAGACACGAAAGCCACCATGAGCGGCTTTCAAAGCAGGAAACGCTCAAATCCGCGAGATCCGGGAATGGTCACGCCTCTCCTGCGCAAGTTCGAGAATGCGGAGATGGACCGATTTGACGAAAACCGAATGTCCTCAAATGCATGTCGACACCTACGTTCTCGGCATGAGAGCGAAAGGAGCAACCCTCCAAAGAAATGGCCGACCACTTCCAGCCATACGCTTAAAAGTTCGGGCGTTACGATGGTTTACGAGGGTCAAGCTGCGGATCGCCACACACAGGGATCGAGATCGGTAACATCTTCTGGAGGCAGTGCAGATCCAACTTAGAGTGGGAAACAAGCCGTGAGGACTTAATCACCACTGAGCAAAAAGCAGATGAAAGCGTCGGAGAATTCTACAAAAGGTGGAGCTGGAAACTCTCCGAAATCATGGAGCCACTCTCCAAGGATGAGCAGATGCGGATCTTCAAGTCCTGCTTAAGACCGTCCATCAGAACTCTCATCAGTCATCATTTCGTCCCAGATCTCGGGCCATGGTCAATGTCGGCTCACGGTTCGAGAAGGATCTCAAGGAGAAGATGGCTCTTGCACGGCCTATACATCTACCGATCGGCGGTTGCATTCAATCCCCGCACCGGCCCGAAAGGGAAAGATATGTCTGGCAACTACATCCATCGGGGACGGCGGTCGGGCGGCGAAACCCCGAGTCCCACAAAGCAACAATTCCACTCGAAGTAGCCTGCCGTACACTTCGACAAGTTTGACATTCCGGCCAGCAAGATCTTTGGAGGGGTTAATCAAGGAAGGTCTCCTTAAGCCCGTTGCAAATTACAAACCCAAGAATCCCGTAGTCAACGCTGACAAGAGCAAGTACTCCGCCTTCCATCAGTATCACGGCCATACCACCGACAACTGCGTGGGGTTACGATACGAAATTCAGAACTTGATAGAGGAAGGAAAATTGGAGCGCCCAGTGGGCCCAATACACTCGGAAATCCTTTCCCGAACAACAACAGTGTGAATTCCATTGAATGGGTGCCCAAGAAGATTGCCGCATAGCCAGTTTCTCCGCCTCTTCCAGTCGGGTCCTCATCAAATGTCCACATCGGCTACGATGTTTGTAGTACTCCTTTGCCCGGGAGTACGAGTCCTAAGACACGGTCCGGAGCAATTCTCCGAGAAAACAGGAAGAAGAAGTCCTCTCAACGAAAGCCGAGAGAAAGATACATTAAGCCGAGACACCGGTGTGGGTACACTTGGAGAGCCATCAGGGAGGTTCGACTACTACGTACTCTACTCAGCAGGTCTTTCCCTTCCTCCGAGTGCCATGCAACTTTAGAGCGGGAGGTGGGAAAGCCGAAAAGTCCTGCCGACAACAAAGTTCGGACCTTGGGACACCGGAATACCTCGAGATCTTGGTAATCTTGCGCCGGTCGAAGCCTAACCCCCGCGGATCGCCCAAGGTTCAATTTGTCCGGCTTCCGAGCGCGGACCGGGCAAAGGAAGATCAAAGTCGGCTTGGCACTCGCACTCGATCAACGTGCTAACCAAGGGCGGCAACCGTCCACAAATGCCTTCAACACCATCCCGAGGCTCCATCGAAGGCTTTACCTCGCAAGAGGAAAACAAGGAAACGGATGGCTTGATGACTCTCCTTCTCCTGGATAGAGACCGGATCTACGATTCCCGACCGTATGGCGGTATGATCACGTTACGTGACGAAGACCTATCGAGAGATGCCTCGGGGCATAATGAAGCTCTCACAGACATCGCTTCCTCGAAGCTCAACACCATATCATGCTCCCGGCTCCACGGAGTATTGGTAGACAACGGGTCGGCCGTTAACGTCCTCCCTCTCAAAGCATGATGCGAGCCGTACGCATCAACGAAAGCCACTTGATTCCATCAACCCGACTATCAAGGCCTACGACAACACGTCTCGTCCCATCCTGGGACGGTGACTCGAGCTACGGTTCGAAACCCAAATGGTGCCGGCCAAAATTCCACGTGATGGACATTCCATCCGAATGCGGCTCTGTTGGGATGCCCTTGGCTACATCACATGAAAGCCATAGCCTCCACTCTCTCTCCATCGCACGTCAAGTTCATTAACCGTCGAGGAGATCTTGAAGTCATCCGAGGGGACAGCTTTCATAGGAAACGAAGCCGAGGCAAGAAGCGTGCCGCGGCAAATGTGCACGAGGCTACCTCCTTCAAATCAACCAAGGGACTACCGGGCAAATCTCATCGAATCCCTCGAGTCCGGAGATGCTAACTATGTCAATGTCCTCGAGCAGGCGGACCACGGCGAGTCCGATACATCAAGTTCAACTGTCGTTTCCAACATTTGGAGGCAGACTGGAAAGAAACACTGAGCATCACCATGATGTGGGCACACAAACCCCCTGTCTCCAATCGGAGATTTGTCAGCATTCTTCAAGCCAACTCTCTGGCCCCGCCAGGCAAAGAGATTTTAGTGATAAAGGTCAACAAGCACCGTCATACTCGTCTTGAGTGCATGGACGTTGTATGGGATGTCCTCCACGAGGAACTGCTCGCTGAGCCCCTCTTCTCCAGCGAAGGGCATGATGTTTTCCTAGCCGCTCCAGCAACGCACCAGGACCCAATACGTCCCTACGTTTGGGTTGAGCCGTCAGATGGCGACGAATCAGGACTCTCCGGAGTCGAGGACGCGGCTGTAACCCGCAAGAAGATCTCGCATTCATATGCTCGGTTTCGAGGACGGCACCCGTTCCGATCGTGGTCACCTACGACTGTGGTTCCAACACTATAGAGATTGTCAAGCTCAACGTCCAAAGACAGCGGCTATCCGACAATTTGAAGCAACTGGTTGACACGACAAAGAACCCCTCTGATCAAGTGACTGACGACGACTTCGTCAACATCATCTATTCCAGATATCCCGATGATACCAAGGATCCGGTCCTTATAATCAGATTTTGCAACGCCAAAGTTAACCTCGACGACTACCTGCTAATGGTAAACGAGGCCCTGGCCAATCGAGCTCAGAGCTCCTCATCACTTCCGACTACCCCAGGTGGCAATCGGCCGTCAGTGGAGTCAAGCTTAAAGCTACAAGCGCCGCTAAGGCTGGGCACCAGCGGCTGAAGGAGACAAAGCTCCTCACCCCGCTACAAGTCAGATCAACCTCGGGAACGCTTCCAGCAGCCACCCCGAAAACATCTGTGAAGGTCTTCCCCGCAAGACAGAGTCAGCTTCCGACATTGGAAATGACCGCCTCAGCATTAACATGCTCCAGTTTGATTCTGCTCCCAGTCGGCACGGCCACGGATTCAGACATCCCGCCAGCAAACTGCTAGCCTTGATAGACTTGGCGATCGAACGAGATCACGAGACTATCAACATCGTAGAATTCAACACCCCCGTGGGTTCAATCAAGCAGATATGGGCGAATTTCTTGGTAACCGAGATCAAGGAAGGCCGCATGGAATGTCCCAGCCCGAATTCCTTTGTCAACATAATTCAAGTGTTTCCGCCATTCGGCGATTTGGATGTGATCACAGTTCAAGACACTAGTCAGACGGCGCGCACCTACGGAGAATGTCTAGCTCTCGCAAGGAAGGCCCTCATGGAACTAGCCGCTCAAGAGAACCGTCTCTGGGACGAAAACCAAGCTCAAAAGACCCGCAGGGACCAAGCCCTTAAAGTGTCACAAGCAACTTTCGCATGTAAAGCTAGAGGCCACTCTAGACCAGTTCGACCTCAAGGGTTTTGCTCACGGCAACTTCCTCGACTACCGTCTGTTCTCATCCAACCCCCTCTGCCAAACGAGGGTGGTCAACGGTCCCGATGACCTAGGAGATGGAACGGCACAGCAGAATGAATACCAATGCTTATCTCCCCGGGGAAAGCATGTTCTCTGTGAAAGCAACGACGAAGACGATGAAACCATTCTCTTCCAAGCCAGGCATGAGGTCAATAAAACCGGTATCCCAAGGATCCTGGGAGGATGGAAACGGATCATTTCCGCACTCAAATTGAAAGGCCAACTGAGAGAGGAAGGTCTATTCAAAAGGAATAGAAAGATAGAAATTCATCTTGAGCAACTGCTCAGGGAGATTCCACAGTCCGCGCCATTCGTTTACAGAAACGATTAACCGGGTCAAGAACCGATTACATGGGCAGATGTTCGGGAAGCCGTGTACTCACCTTCCGACATACCCGCCACTCGATAAAGCGAGTAAAGGAAAGCTCTCCCGACGGAGGTTTTATCTAGATCGCCGCACGCAGCTTCAAAGAAGCACCGGCTATTCTCACATGGGAAGAAACGCAGCACTAACTCTCGACGCAGCTCGCCGCAAGAAAGTTAATCTGGGCCAAGAGTGGAGGAAAACTAGCAAACCACGAGTATCGCTGCACCCAACCTGTAATGCCCTCGAGTATGCTCAAGAAGAAGGAAAGGAGCGCGGTATATCGTGAAGAGATCAAGGAGACTGTTCGCTGAACCAAGAACTTCGATCCCCGAGGGTCGCAAAGCACGCCCAGCTTCGCAACCACTGTTGCGCATTGACGTTCGAACGCCGCGTCAAACCATAGGCTACCTCCCCGCGAAGGCACCCAAGCCGGTATCCTGGGACAGAATCCGGAAAGCTGCCAAAGCTCCCGGGAACACATCTAGAATCAATGAATTGAGGGAAGACATATGACCCTATGGTACGAGGAATCCTCCTCTGACTATGGCTCAACTTAGAGCGGCTTTGTCTCGTAAGGAGCCAAGCCCGATGTCAGCGTTCTAACCCGATCGGGTCAAATCCATGCATTACCACCTAAGGCCACTAAAAAGCCGACGGAGCCGTAACCGCAACCCGGCCACCCGAAGACGCAAGTTCCCGAAAGAGGACCCGATCCTCGCTCGGCTCAAGCAGGCCCAGCGAACATTTCCCTTTGGTCCTCGCTCACATCTTCATATCCTCACAAGCTCAAGCTAGAGGAAAGTCTCGGCCCGTACCATGGTCCCGTGGACGCAACCCTGCACGAAGTCATTCGATGATCGGCAACATCCACTACGGCAACATTATCACCTTCACGATTTGGACCTTCCAAAATTTGGGGCCGATCACAATGAGCCGCTCTACATCACCCAGCTGACGAGCGTCGCCTTCCGTGTGTTGGTAGACGGAGGTTCCGGAATGAACGTCTTGCCCGCCAAGATGATGGACCCGCTTGACATCAAGCTTACAGATCCAAGCCTTCACCCACACCGTCAAGGCTTATGACTCTACTTCCCGTACGGTTCCTGGGTTGCTACTCTTAATATCTGGTTCGGCAAGCGGATGATCCCCACCGAATTCCAAGTGTTGGACATTCCAATCACTTTCACAGCCTATCCCAGGGCGACCCGGCCGCATCGATCAATGGCGTGGCATCCACCCTTCACCAATGCCTCAAGTTCATGCAAGGCAACGAGCTAACCACGCCTACGGCGACGTGTCACCACCGAGGGGACCAAAGACCAATGACATTCCGGTGTTAGAAATCAAGCATAATAACGACATGGCATTAGCTCGGATTCACTCTGGAGACTTCCAAGATCCAAATATGCAACGTGGACCTTCCACTATCTCACGACAAGATTCCTCCCGCCATGAAGATGATGAAACTCATGAACTTCATCCCAGGATTGGGGCTTGGCAAAAGGTTACAGGGCCAACACCAAGTCATAGAAGTCAAGGACCACACCACGGTCCAGGGGCTTGGTTACGTGCCAACACCGGCTGACATCAGGGAAGACAAAAGGCTCGCCCGCACCAAGGCAGCAGCCCGCAAAAGGGGAACCTCCGATGGACCACCCAACCTCCGACCTTACAGTTTCGACCTCGCTCATTACTTCAACAAGGGAACCGGCGCAGAACCTGGGGGACCGACAAGGGAACCGACAGAACCAGGGGGACCGAAAAGGGAACCGCTGAGGGGACCAGAAAATGGAACCGGCAGAATCGAGGGGACCGATAAAGGGGAACCGATAAAGATGAGAAAGAAGCGGGGATAGTCGGCACAGTAGACTATAGAAAGGATGGAAAAGCTAGCACGGGACCTCAAGCATTTCAGAGGGCTCAAGGCTAATCCGATTAGGGGAGCGTTCCTCGACATCACAGGCTCTACCTCGGACCAACCGCCACCATGATCCAAAGATGAGTACACATTCAAGGGTATCCCGGATGCGGAAGAGCAACTCAAGGTACTCTTCACGGGAAGCAGTGTTCGGATCAGCCGCCGAGGCCACATTCGAGACAGTAACTCCAAAGCGAAGGAACCGGGAATTCATAGAAGACGCTCTCGGTGGACCGGCTCTACGAGAGTCTCTTTGAAGAAGTCATGGAGGTGCCAAACACGATTGACCTGGGCTCGAAAACAGCATGATCGCCATGATTGGGACAGCGAAGCCAAGCCTCTCGATCCGAACCCTCATCAAGCATCCGGCAATGCCTGAAGAAGCGGTTACTTTCACCGGACCAAGGGCAAGCGAGGCGAAATGGAAGACAAGGCGGGCTGCACCCACATCTCCCTAAACCCGGTCTCAAACCCTCGAGTCGGTCCTTGTAAAAGTCCAGTCCTCGAGTCGTCCAACGGCCTTACGCGGGAAGACTATGATAATGTAGCCAACCATGTATTTCCGTTCTCGTTTAATGAAAAGTCTCGACCTTTCGGAGTATCCTCTCATTGCCACTTTAACAGCGATAAGTTAACAAACAACTTAAAAGATGTTAATAACTCAATTGATAAAGAAGCGAGACACATTAAATGAACAATACATTAAAGAAGTTCTCGAGCGTGTAGTTGACCAAGAGGACAACCGGCCCAAGCCGCCGAAGAGAGGTTATGACGAAAGTGAACTGGGGTCGGTGCAAGAGCCTAAAGAGACACAAGTGGGCGGTTTCTTCGCCGATGCGAGAAAAGAAGCCACGATAAGCCTCCTCCGGGAGTATGTTGACGTGTTCGCACTGGTCATACCAGGACATGCCAGGACTCGATCCCTCGATCGTGGAGCACGAGAATTCCCCGGATCCCGAATCCAAGCACGTCAAACGAAGGCTGCGCAAGATCAAGCCGGAGTGGTCCTTGCAAGTGAAAGAAGAGATTGAGAAAATGCTCCGAGTTGGTTTCATCGAGTGATTGAGTACCCTACTTGGCTCTCCAACATCGTGACGGTCACCAAGGCCAATGGAAAGGTCGGATCTTTGTGTGGATTTAGGGATCTCAACAAGGACGACCCTAAAGATGATTTCCCCTTGCCTAACATCGACATGCTAGTCGACACCACGACAAATTTTGAAGTAAAGTCCTTCGTGGATGGGTTATTTGGATACAACCAGATCAAAATGTCCGAGGAAGATCAAGCCAAGATCGCTTTCACCACTCCGTGGGGACATCTTGCTACACGGCCATGCCGTTCGGTCCGAAGAACCGGGCTACTTACGGCGGGCTGCAGCGTACCCTCTTCCATGACATGATTCACAAAGAAATCGAAGTATATGTCGACGACATGATCATCCACTCCGGAGGATCGGACATGCGGCACATAACAGGATCCGAGAAAGTTCTTGATAGACTCGAAAGCACTCCATGAGATTGAACCTGCGAAGTGCACCTTCGGCGTCAAGCGCGGCAAGGTACTGGGGTACATGGTTACGAGAAAGAGGTATCGAAGCCGATCCTAAGAAAATCAAGGCCATCATCGACATGAAGCCGCCTCGGACTTTGACGAAGTGAAAAGTTTTATGGGAAGACTTCGGTACATCGGTCGCTTCATCAACGCTTGACATCTCTCTGCGAGCCCATGTTCAAACTGATGAAGAAGAATGCCGACGCATCAAGCTTGGGGCGCCGAGTGCCAGGAGACGGCTTTCGAGAAAATCAAGACCTACTTGGTGAATCCCACAGTGTGCCCGCCACATGAAGACAAGCCACTACTCCGTATCCGAGCAGTAATGACACGTCAATCGAAGCAATGCCGGCACAAGAGCGAAAGATTCCAAGGTTGAGCATGCAATCTACTTCGTAAGACGTAAGCTTCAAGGAAGTGAACTCGGCTACTCGGCATTAGAGAAAACTTGTACCGCCTTGGTATGGGTAGTCGGGAAGCGAAACACTACATGCGGTCACATTTAGTGCTCCCGGTCTCCAAAATGGACCCCGTCCGATATCTCTTTGACAAGCCATCCTGTCAATGCGACTAGCCAAGTGGTCATTCTTCCCGGGCCGAGTTCGACATCAAGTACATGGTCGAGAAAGTCAACAAAGGGCGAGTAATGGCGGATCGGTGGCAGAACTTCCCAAGCGGTGAGCCCAAGGGTCCCGATCCGCGGTTTCCGGATGACGGAATCTTCTCACTCACGGCGCAAGCCGGCGCGGCAACTCTTCTTCGATGGGGCAGCCAACAAGAAGGGAAATGGTATTGGAATGCTCCTTGTCGATCCCGAAGACGAGCATACTCCCATAGCCATCAAGTGAATTTTGAAACAACCAACAATGCGGAGAATACGAAGCTGTGCGGCGGAGTGCAGGAAGCCGCCCTCGAGCGCAACATCTCGAAGCTGGAAGTATACGGAGACTCGGCATTGATCATCAATCAAGTGTCCAACAAATGGAAGACGGTAGATTCGGCCTCCCGAAGTACCACGCGTACATGGAGGAGCTCATTGCTCGGTTCAAGGACATCTCTTTTCACTATTTGCCAAGAGACAGGAACCGCTTCGCAAATGCCCGGCAACCTCGCCTCTCTTGTCGAAATTCCCGATGGGAAATCGGTAAAACCCCTCGGGAATAGGCGGACGGGAAACACCCGCCTATTCTTTGTGAGATCGAAATAAAAAAAAGCGATCGACGAACCACAGTACAATCAAATATACCGGTACCTCCAAAACGGAGAAGCTTCCTTCACAAATGAAGATGGAAAATACAAAGAAGGGATCAAAGCCAAAAACATGATGGCATTAAAACGCCCGGCATCCCATTTCGTCATTCGGGGGAATGTTGTACAAGAAGCGCCACGAAGGGCCACTCCTTCGGTGTGTAAACAAAGAAAAAGCCGGCGAGCTAATGAACGAAGTTCACAACGGAACTGCGGTCCGCACATGAACGCCCGAGCATTGACACGAGATCATTCTCCGTATGGGATACTATTGGATATCGATGGAAACATCGCATCCGGTTCGTCCGAAGCTGCGACAAATGTCAACGGTTCTCCAACCTCAATCCACATCCCTCCTCATGAACTCTATTGCATGACTACGCCATGGCCTTTCGCCACATGGGAATCGACGTCATCGGCAAGATCACTCCACCGGGAGCAATGGTCACGAGTTCATTCTAGTCGCGATCGACTACTTCACCAAATGGGTAGAAGCCGGATCGTACAAAGGTACCGAATTCTAAAAAGGTGGCCGAGTTCATCAAAGAGAACATCATGTGCCGATACGGAGTGCCCAACGAGATCATATTCGAGCAATGGGACCCACTTCGAAGGAGATTGTGACCAACTAGCCGACCGAATTCGAGTCACACGCCACAAGTCTTCTCCTACGAGACCACAAACCAATGGTGCGGTAGAGGCAAGAAACAAGACTCTCGCCATGATAATCGGAAAGATGACCACCGAGAGGTCGGGGCGGCCCGAAAAGCTACATCTAGCCCTCACGGGGATACGGTAACATCGATCGGAACCGCCACCGGGGAGACTCCGTTCGCACTTACCTACGGAATGGAAGCAATGTTACCCGTGGAATTGGAAATTCCATCCCTCCGAGTCCTCTTGGAAAACGGGATCAATGAAGTCGAATGGCTACAGAGCCGTCATGACGAACTTGCTCTACTCGACGAGTGCAGATTGAAAGCCATGGAACACACTCGAGCCTACCAGAGCAGAATGGCTCGAGCATTCGATAAGAAAGTCAAGATCCAAGACATCAGAGAAGGCGACTTGGTGCTAAAGGAAAAGCCTCCTACGCAGACCAATCCCCTCGGAAAGTGGGAGCCTACCTGGATAGGACCGTTCGTGGTACAAAGAATCTTCTCTGGAGGAGCCATGAAGTTAGCAGATTTGGACGGGAACCCTTTCGTTAACCCCGTGAACGGAAGCAAGCTCCGCAGATACTTCGTTTGAGGAAGAGCACGAGTCAACTCTCCTTCCCCATACACCACCCCTCAGTAAACATTAAAGTGCCAAAAGAGTAATACCCAACTGGATACATTCCCTCTAATGATCCAGGTAAAAAACAGGGTCGCACTTCTTTTGTCTTTGTTTTTCTCAAATTCACCTAAAGTGTCGAACTACGGTGACCTGAGCCCCTTAGTCCAATTGTAAAAGGGGAACGTAGGCAGCCATCATTGGTTCGGTCTCAAAAACAAAAAAATACAATAAGCATCAATTGCTTGTGTTTCGAAAAACTCTTTTCAATTAACCTACAAATTCATTACGGTTAAAACAATCTTTGATGAGTTCAAGCACGGTCAACTCTTGACTCGCTACACGCTAGCAAAACTACAATAAAACATTAATCGCTTAATGTGTCCGCAATGACAATGGGTGGATACTCGGACAAAGACAAGGTCAACCTAGTTTCCCGTACTTGGTCCTTCATCCTTCTTCCCCTTCCCTTTCCCACGGCGAGTGTTCTTCACCTTCACAGGGAATATTCCGTAGTCCTTCTACCTCGGCTCAGTGGACCCTTCCCGACGCCTCCGTCAAGCCTCGCACTGCCAACGCAGCCTCTTTCCCTAGCTCGTCTCGAGCCGCCTCGCTCGAGCCATCATGACCGTGCTTTGATTGGCCTCCGATCGCATTGGCCTCATAGTCCGCCCATGTCGTTCCCGGGCCCGATTCGAGGATTAGCCCTCGCCTCGGTCCTCCTTCAAGGTCGAGCCAAGGTGATCACACCCAACACTCACTCCGTCTCCACAAGATAGCCATCTCGTGTCTCCCCTATACACTCTTCGTACTGGGCCGTATATCATGCGACAATGTAATGCCCCCTCTCCGGTGAAAGAGAACCCCGGGCAGAAAGGACGTGTATTGCCACCACCGTGTGAGCAGCAATAGCGTCGAAGGATCTTCCATCGCCAGAGATCCCACCTCGAAGGTAGCAAAGCATGAACTAAACCCGTCAATGGCACCTCGCTTCCAGCCCGTACTTGTCGCAAAACCAACGATGGAATGTAGAAAGACGCCCGAGACAGCCCCGACACTCGACAACCAATAGACCCTCCCGAGTGGTCCGACAAGTCTCAGAATCTCCAGCTGGGAAACCCACCATCGCAAGTGATGCGTGCGGAGTCTCGGCCATCCGTAGCTCCAGCTCGCCCCGATCGCCCCTATCACCAGAGGACGTCGAGAAAAGGACCAAGCGTCACAAGACATTGGCACCTCGGGCATCATCTGCAGCTCTCTCTCTCAACCACATGGTAAGCATAGCGGGACTCCTCCCCACATGTATCGGCCGCCGGCCGCCATCCGACCTATGCCTGTGAACATCTCGCCCAAGACCAAAGGCACGATGTCTCCCCGCTCCGCATCGCTCACAAGGTCCAAGACACCGTGATGGCACACACCTGCAGACGTGAATGTGAATAGAGTAGCAATCGCGCACAGAGCAAACGCGCCCCACGCGAAGACGCCTCCTCGCCTCCAAAGAACTGGCCGGGCCCCAAATGTCGACATAATCGTGTTCAATATCGCATCCCGTATGCTTCTCCAAATGAGATACCAAGCAAAGACACTAGCTTTCAACAGCTGCCATGCCACCAAAGATAAGGAAGAACTAGTCGCTCCATCTCAGTCCTCCTGCAATGGCCCGGAAATCTTCGAACGTAGGAGTGATTTCGTTGTACGAAAAGTTGTACACATTCCTCCGTACATCCTAAGCGAGCCGCCGCTCTCAAAAGATCCTAACTGCATGAGCTCCTTCAAAGCCCAAACAGATTTCATCCCGTAATGCCTTCGAAAACCCTTTGTTCTGCCTCGTGTGGTTCCGTACCCACGACTGAAAGTTTTCCAAGTATCGCTCTTGCATCCGAGACGATAGCTTAGGAAAGGGAGCCATGAAAGAAAGTGAAGGAAGCCTTAGAAATTTGAAAGAAATTCAGCCAACTGATCAAAGCAAGGCGCAGTTTCTTAACAAATTGCAAAGCTGAAACTGCAATTTAAAAGACTCTGGAATTTCATTCTCATCCGGCGGACTCCTCTCGCAGCTGACTTGGTCAACTCGCAGCCTACTGCTTCCTAAATTGGAAGCAATTCCAAACAAGGCCCTCGTTCATCCTTTATGAATTCGCGTGCTACCCCGGTTTCATTCAACCAAAGCCAACACCTCTTCCGCCCTGCTCGTGCAACAAGCTGCAATTAATTAATAATCAGTGCATAGAGGCATAAATCTTGACCCGTTCAATTTTTCATGCATGTTTCATATTATCTATTTTTGATTAACCTACTTGCTTATTTGCCGAAAATAAAAGAAGGTGATCACTGTAATAGATGCGCTGGCATGTCCGCCCCAAGGGCGCCTTTTCAAATACAGTTCAAGTCAAATCGTTTCGGACAATACATACATTTTGTCTAAAAGAAAGCAATAAAAGAGGACTACTCCGAGTCCTGCTCATTATCCGAGCACTCGACGCACTGCCCCGCTGCTGCCGGATCTATCGAAAACAGATAGTCTCCGAATTCCTCCAGGTGGGAATATGCGTAAGGCCTCCTCTGCACCTGCGAACTCGAGGACTCTCCCCTCTCGTGCCCCGAGTGCGAAGGAGGATGAGCTCCAAACCCAGCCGTTCCGCCCGCGAACTGGCCAAAGCCCTGCCCAAAGTCCTCTCCACCAGCCTGGAGCAGACGAACCTCTCGGCCTAGACGGCCTCGGCTCACGAACATCCACGCTCCTCCGGGAACTGCATCTCAGGAATGCCACGAGCCTCCTAGTGTAGTTGGCCCACCCGTCCAACTGTCTCATAGCCTCGTTGTACGTGCGGCCAGACACCTGCAAACTAGGAAAGTCATCAAAAGACGAGCAAAAAGTACAGATGCAACATTTTCAGAATGCTACTATCGAATGCAAAAAATCAAAAAGTGCTCACCGAAGCATTGGGGTCTGCCCTGTACCATGGTCTCGGGTCATCCGGGATCGGGATCACCAATCGTCTGCGCGAACCATCCAGCCCCTCATACGCCAACCTAGCGCGTGGGATCGGGAGATCTCGGGATATCCAGACCTCGCTCCCCGTGCCGCACTGCGGGCTCTCACCTCATCCTCAAGAAGATGTCGTAGTCGGCTCCCGCTATGACGTACTCGGTGTAGAACACACCCTGTCTATACCTCTCCAACTCCTCCATCGGCATCGACGAAGGATGCTGCATGTGCAGAGGCGGATCCACCGGCACCATCGGAAGGAACCCCGGGCCATGCTGACGGGTCACCCTCTCCCCTGCATACATCGCATCGCAAAATGAAGTCCCACCAGAGCTTCCGCCGCCGCGTAACCTCGCTAGCAACCCGAACCACGCCCATGTGGAACCGACTCCACCAGTCACTGGATCCGCCGAGAACTCCCGGCCAAGGCCGTAGATACCTCCTCGTACGATGCCGAGTACCCACCTCGACGAGACCGCTTTCTTCGCCCTCTTCTCGCCAAACCAAAGATGGCGAGGAACAGGGGTCGATACGCCTCCCTAATGTCCCACCGCTGCGGATCGAACACCTCATAGCACTGCACTGCCAAGCAAATGGAAAGTTATGTCAGCTACAAAATAGATACATACGAGTACATAAAAGAGACAAGGAAGAGAAAAAGACGTGAACTTACATCCAGAGCAAACGAGAAACAGCTCAAGGAGTTCTCCTCTCCCCGCGAGAACCTGTCCATGGCGTGTTAGAGCTCGCCACCCAGCCTCCCCCATGCATACCCCTCACGGCATCCAAGTCCGCGCCGACCCGAGCAAAGGGAAGTGACAAGACGTGTCGAAGTCGGGAACAAAGTTGCCGACAACGCGAACCATAGAAACCTCGAGCCAGCGCTCCGCGGTCATCTTCGTAGACCCATCCAAATAATCGCAATACCCGTCTCGCAGATGCCTCTCCATCGGCTCGTACCGAATACCTAAGCCCCCGGCATCGGTAATATCAAAACTCAAAGAGCCCGACAATCGCCCTGGGTATAACCATCCACCCACACCCGCCATTGCCATAGGTCGGCAACCTAGTGATAGTAAAGCCGCTGGGAGTCACCGTCGCCTCCCCCCATCTGAAATGAAAAGTGTGGGTCGTATCCCACCAGTACTAGCTCAGAGCTACGTACATGGACCTCCCCCTCTGCATCGCGGCTATCGCAGCCACCGCACCGATAAATCCAGACAACCCGAAGTCAATCACCAGCTGCCGTGGACTCCTCTCTCCCTCCCGAGCCTCGTCCGGAAGTACCTCCCACAGCGCTCGCACTGCCTCGAAGGCTCCCCGACTCTTCTGGTTGTGAACGTCAACTATCCCTCGCCCCTGCAGGTGAACAAAGCAAGGATACGTTAAGCACAGAAGCGACGTCAACAGAATGCACGAACGCATGTCAGAAAGGATGCAATGCAGATACGGTTCTCATTCATTTCCTGAAAAATTTTCATCTCTCCGAAAACTCCGTCAAATCCGGAACTTTCAAAACACTCCGAAAACTCCATCAAATCCGGAACTTTCAAAGAACTTCGAAAACTCCGTCGAATTCGAAACTTTCAAATCTTTTCGAACATTTCGAAAATTTACTCCGTCCCGAATTAAAGCTACTTTAATTTTGGAAAATGCATCTAGACATGGAATTTTGCAACCAAAATTTTTATGTCATCTACCCATAGTGTCAATTGAACTACATCCTAGTCAATTTCGACAAAGGTTCATAGCAAAGTCAAAAGCCCCAATCCGGGCACCAAAATCCCTAACTCATTCCTAGTCAAATTTCTAACATTTAAAGAATGCACATTCTTAAAATTAATGGAATTTGAGGGAAGCTTACTTGTCTCTCGATCCCTCCTTTGGAGTTGTGGTTCTCCCTAGCCGGGTAGAACTCCGCCGGATTCAATGGATGAATATTGGTTCGAATGGTCCGAACCAACCGCGTTCTTTCGTCATCGGTCCTTCCATGACGAGCCATTGGTTCCCAATCACCTTCCATATCGATTTTCCTTCACAAATTTGAGCAAACCTCACAATTTGGGATGAATTTTCTCTCCTCCTTTCTCTCCTCCTCGTCGGAAATAATGAAAGAAAATGGCCATTTTAAGCTTCGCCTCTCGCCGATAACAACTCGGTCAAACTCGGGCCCAAGTCCCCGGACTCTTGCCGCACCCGTAAAGATTCCTTGCCACTTTGGCCCTCAAACTTTTCACATTTTCAATTTTACCCTTTTGCCCCTCAAAAGTGTAAAATTTCCCAATTAGACATTTCTAACACCCCATCCCCGAGGATCAATTCTCGCTAGTTTTCACTAACGCTCGTCTCCGCACGTTAAATTCTCGCTAGTTTTCACTAACGCTCGACTCCGCACGTTAAATTCTCGAAGTTTTCACTAACGCCGTCTCCAGACGTTAAATTCTCGCTAGTTTTAACTAACGCTCGTCTCCAGACGTTAAATTCTCGCTAGTTTTCACTAACGCTCGTCTCCAGACGTTAAATTTCCCGCTTAGTCTTCACAAACGCTCGTCTCCAGACGTTAAATTCTCAGTTAGTTTTCACTAACGCTCGTCTCCAGATGTTAAATTCTCAGTTAGTTTTCACTAACGCTCGTCTCCAGACGTTAAATTTCCCAGTTAGTTTTCACTAACGCTCGTCTCCAAACGTTAAATTCCCAGTTAGTTTTCACTAACGCCCGTCTCCAGACATTAAATTCAATCCTCAGTTGACGTTTGACATTCAAACGCTCAATCATGTCTCCGGACATTCCAGTTACAATTTCGTCTCCAGACGTTAAATTCAATCCTCAGTTGACGTTTGACATTCAAACGCTCAATCATGTCTCCGGACATTCCAGTTACAATTCCGTCTCCAGACGTTAAATTCTCAATCCTCAGTTGACGTTTGACATTCAAACGCTCAATCATGTCTCCGGACATTTCATGTTACAATTCCGTCTCCAGACGTTAAATTCAATCCTCAGTCGACGTTTGTCATTCAAACGCTCAATCACGTCTCCGGACATTCCAGTTACGATTCTGTCTCCTGAAGTTAAAATTTCTATTGGTTTTTACCATCGTTCACTTCCCCGGCCGCCAGTCGTAAGCCCGATCGTCCCACTGCAGTGGCCATCAAGGTAAGCCCGCACAACAATCCCTCTTCGGCCATCAAGGTAAGCCCGAATGCTCATCCCCAACAGGATTCTAAAAAAAAGAAACGTCAATCCTTCCGAGTTGTTAATAACGCCAGTTTAACACAACCGTTCCCATCATTGCCACCCAATCCCCAGCAGGATAAACTTGGCTGTCATCGTAAGCCCAACACCCAAGGCACGAACGCCTTCGTCACAGGATAAACGTATCCCAGCAGCTCCGGTTTGAGGCGCCACACGCCCTCGATTGATTCAGCAACTCCGGTTTGAGGTGCCACACGCCCTCGAAGGTTTCAAAAATCCCAGGTTCAGATGCCTCCCAATAGTCTCCATTCAGGTACAGGTACCTAGCGATAGTCTCACTCAGGTTCAGATGCCTCCTAACAGTCTCGCTCAGGTCAAGGTCCCCACGCGCGGCCCTTGCTCTTACGAACTACGATCGACTTGATTCCCTCTCGGGATACGTAAGAATCCTTTCGCTAAGGGTCCAGCCAGCTGACCACCCAGGTCTTTCAAAGTAAGGCATCCCGATTTGGATCCTTATCTTTTTTCAACAACCCCACTTCCTTCGGAAGAGACGTCGCTAAGGGGCTAACTGTAAGTACCCAAATCCGGATCGTCAAAATCCGTTAAAAGTTAATCGAAATCCGTTAACTGGCCCGCTCCAGGTTAATCGGAACCCGTTAAGTTCCCCATTGCCAAGCCAACAAGACGTCCCGGGACTGCCCCGAGCATCCCGACGTCCAAGCGTACTTAACACACGTCATCGCACGTAAAAGTACGGCTTTCCCTGAAAAACGCACTTTTCGGCACTTTCCGGGGGCGTTTCAGACATTTTCCGGACTGTTATTTTAAAAACGGACAAAACCGGGACCCGGGAACGAACTCCCACACAACCTGTGAGTCATGGGACACGTGGCAAGCATGCCACCTCCCTCTAGTCACCTTTCAATCAGAAATCAAGTCTAAATGACCAAAATACCCCTGGTATGCAGTCTAAGTCCGGCCGGACTCCTTTGCAGACTCTCAGAAATTGCCAGCAAGTCTCCAATTTCCAAAGTTTCACAAAACCCCCTGGATTTCAAGCTAAGTCCGGCCGGACTCATGCTGAATTTTCACCTATAAATAGAAGGGCTATCAAAGCCATTTACAACAACAAATTTACTCCCCATTTTCACCACAGCCACGGCCTAAACCAAATCCTCCCTCTCCCGAGCTCCTATTTTGCCTCGATTTGCATGAAAACTCCGCGTTTCAACCAAACACGAGTCAAAACACCTCGAAACACTGTTCCAAACAACTTTCCGTATCCCGTATACACCCCCCGAGCCAAAGGAGTCGGCCTTAGCCATAGGTGTAACTCCCTCTCTCTAATCTCTCGTTCTGCCTCGGTTTACGCACCGGTCGCTATAACCGTTTCGGACGAACATCGTTGAAATGTAGACGCCTCCGTCTAACGGGGTCCGATACGTTTTAGCCCCTCGATCCTCTTCTCTTCACGTAAGAGAAGTAATCTCGAGTTAAAACGGCGTTCCGGCCCCGTTCCATTTAAATTTCTGTCATTTACCATTCCGGATCGATCGATCCGTCGATCGTCATTTACTTTTCTGTCATTTACAATTTCGGACCGTTTGATCCGTCGAACGTCATTTACATTTCTTGCAACTTTACAACTCCGAGCTGTTTTGGCTCGTCGATCGTCATTTACGATTCCGGATCATTTGATTCCGTTGATACCGCACTTTAAATACTGTCATTTACAAAGTCCGACCCGTTTGGATCGTGATAGTATTTACGTTTCAAAGTTCGAGTCGCAACCCGATTTGTTGATTGCATGTCATTTAATACCCTTTTTTCGTAAAATCGTTAACAATGTAATGCCTGGTTCAAAACCGGAGTTCGACCTTCGAGCTCTCTTTCAAAATGCGCGAAATGACGTTTGGCATCCAAACGCTCATCTTCAAACTAAAAGCCGACTTTTGACATTTCAAAATCATTTAATACGCTTTTCCCGTAAAAATCGTTAACAATGACAATCCCGGTTCAAAACCGGAGTTCGACCTTCGAACTCTCTTTCAAAATGCGCGAAATGACGTTTGGCATCCAAACGCTCATCTTCAAGCTAAAAGCCGACTTTTGACATTTCAAAATCATTTAATACCCTTTTTCCCGTAAAAATCGTTAACATTGACAATCCCGGTTCAAAACCGGAGTTCGTCCTTCGAACTCTCTTTCAAAATGCGCGAAATGACGTTTGTCATCCAAACGCTCATCTTCAAACTCAAAATCCGACGTTTGTCATTCAAACGCTCGTCTTTTCAAACAAGATCACCTAATCAACGTTTGACATTCAAACCAAGATTAAGCTTGTCATTCAAGCCCCCCCCCCATTTCAAAATGCAAACACACACACACACGCACACATTTTCGAGAAAGGTAGAAAGACTCGTCATACGAGGCGTTTCAGATGATCTCGTAATACTCTTCCCGAAACGTAACATGACCTCCAAACCTAACAATCTTTGGTACTCAAAATAGTTTTTTACTCTTTTTTGCTACCAATAAAAATGACCCCCCGTTTTCAAAGCCTTTTCCTAAGTTTTTGCTACCAATAAAAATGACACCATTTTCCACAAAAGCCGTTTTTCAACGTTTGGGCTCAAAATACAAAAACCGCGTGGCGACTCCTCTTCCTTCCCGAAAAGCGAGGTCTCAGACACCAACCCTCCACGAAAGACAACTGCGTGTCGCCGCGCGCGAATCCTGGGTAATTTCAACACTGTTAAATTTTCTAAGCATATAATTATATCTCTTTGCAAGTAAAGCTACACTAGTATTTTCATCTAACTCCTCGAAGGCTTCATCTTCATCATCCACACATGTGTCCGAATATTCGACTTTTAAGGCAATATTTTTGCCTTTAGAAGCCTCGGTTTGTTCATTGAGATTCATCTCAAAGTTTTTCAAAATGCTCATTAAGGAGTTAATGTCCATAGTTGAAAGATTATGGGCCTCTTCAATAGCTGAAACTTTAATATTAAAACGTTCGGGAAGAGTATGAATAGCTTTTGAAACAAGTTGTTTATTTGTAAAAGGTTCCCCTAATACTTGACAAGCATTTGAAATATCAATCAACTTTTCAAAATAAGACGAGATGTCTTCGTTTTCACCCATTCTTAATCTTTCAAATTTATTAGTGAGACCTCTAAGCTTTGTTTCTCGGACACTACCATCTCCTTCACAAAATCTTTGTAAAGTATCCCAAGCATCTTTTGCAGTGGGACTATTTTGAATGAGCTTGAACATATGCATGTCAACCCATTCATAGATGGCATTTAGTGCCTTTTCAGTGAAACTAGCAAGATTATTCTCTTCAATTGTCCACTCGAATTCAGGTTTGACTTGAACGTCACCATCGTCATCTGGAGGAAGCATTGAAACATAATAACCATTTAAAATAGATCGCCAAGCTCGAAGATCAATTGATTTGATATGCGAGCGTAGGCGAATCTTGCAATAAGCATAATTTGATCCGTCTAAAACTGGTAATCTCTTTTGATTAGGGTTGGCTGGCTCATAAGCCATGACAAAAGGATCTAAACACTTAGTATATCAAGTGCTAGGCTCTGATACCAATTGAAATTGTCTATGGCTTAGGACAAGTGAGGCAAAACTCACAAGGTGAGACGAAACTCACAAGTGTTGTCCTTAGTGTTGGCAACACTAACAACAACACACACCAATTCAAGAAAAACACAAATAAATAGAAATAAATCTAATTTGCAGCGGAAGAATTAAAACAATACGCAAGAATATAATTTTTATCAAGTTATATAAATATATAACTTGATGGGTGCCAAGAGGGCAAGACCTTTCTATTAATAATATGAATTCAATACAAGGTCGAAGAAGTTCCTTAATGATAAACTATCATTAACATAAGGAACAACATATAAAAGAACTCTCTCTGAAAATGAACACTCAAAACCTCACTAAAATATAAAAATCTATATGAAATTCTCGAGTGTCGGACTGAGTGTTGCCAACACTGAAATGGCAACACTTGAGAGCAGAATTCTATTTCTTGTGCAGATTTGCATTTTCTGAATTGGATGATCTTCAATGAAGATCCACTGCACTATTTATAGGCCACAATGTCTTGGAGCCTACTTAAAATGATCAACAACAGCCTTGGAGTTTGTTTCCTCCATTTTAGCCTTCTCGCCTCAAATGTAGGAGACTTAGTCTTCTCTTGCTTCTCTTGCTTGTACTTCTCAGCTATAGATGCCTTGTATTATGACTTGTTCTCCCCCTGAATAGCTAAATAATATCTCTTTTTTCTTGGTCATTAATTAAACAAATAAACACATGTTTATTTGTTAATTTTCTCCTCTTCTTCGAACATCACGCCTGGGCAGTTTCTGAGGACCTATTCAAGCTCATTTTAAGCAGACTAACTAATGTTATTTAAACATTAATTTCCACATTTTTATTTGTGAAAAATACAGTAACTATTTCAGTGTTGCCAAATCCAAATGGCAATACTTGTGGCAACACCAGTGGCAACACTGATTTGCAACACTTGGGACAACATTCATGGCAACACATGATCTAACATTAACAATCTCCCCCTTAGTTACTGATTTCTTCACAAAATACCAATGTGATGATCTTTACATAACAGTTAGTCAAACTTAACAAAAAATAAAAATGCCATGTGATAAATAGTGGCAACATCAATCTTCAGGCAATGTTTGAAAATATTTTTCAATCAAAGTATCACACTCACAAGAGTGGCAACATAAACCTTCAGACAAATGAAGTCACATAATTTCGAATTTTATCTCCCCCTTAATACAAAATTATTAACTAAACACAATAATTATTAAAATCTTAAAACAACCATCCAACCATTTAGCAAAAACCATCCACCAAAGTTTGAAGAAAATTCCAGCCGAAACAAAGAAAAAAAAGAAATTAAAATTGTTTAAGCATAACAAACCAAATAAAAACAAATAAAATTTTTTTGTTACCAAACCACCAAATCAAGTAACCATGCGAACCAACCATCAACCTTCTGCATTTTCAGCTCCTTCACCTCCCTACTGTACTCACTTGGGTCCAACTCCAAAGCTTCCATCCTGCTCCATCATCACGCTTGGCCTTGATTGATCTCCCCCTATTTTCGGGAAGAAATCATATCTACCATTTTCATCATATTCGTAGATGCATGTCTGGCCATCCTCGTATCACCGAGTCTATATGCTTCACCTAACTATTGAAAAAATTAAGAACCATGGAAGCATCTATCATCACAGAGCAAGTGTTGCCCGAAGTGTTGCCAATTTCAGTGGACGACACTGGGGCGACACTTGAAGTAGGGGCAGCTAATGGAGGAGAACTGTAACCAAAACCCATGGCAAATCTCTGTGCCTATCACCTTCAGTAAAGTGTTTGCTAATTCTGTAATAGACTGGCTTCTCAGAGATATTATCGGCATTCCAAGGCTTAAGGTTTTGGTACATAAGAACATTAAAAATAAGGGAAGGAAAAATGAAGGAAGAGGTCTTTCTTTTCTTGGCCCATGCAGAAAGGTGAACAAATACTAATCTCCCAAAGTTGACTCTTTGTTTCTTGCCTAGTTTGTACAACAAAGTGGCTTGCTCGAATGTCACCGTGTTCTCATTGGCCGTGGGTAGCCAATTTGTTATACAAATTTTGTGAAGAACGCTAAACAAAGAAGTAAGATGGGTAGATTTAAAGTGTTCAGTCCAAACAGTGATTCTCCCTCCAGTTAAAAAGGTGGCTAAGGTATTCGGTTTAACATCCAAACTCTCATCTTCAATATTAGGGAGGCCGAATGCTTTGTTGATGATCAAGGGATTAAAATCATAAATATTTCCCCTAACAAAGATCTTTCCATAATGAGGGGTATTCCTATCATCAATATCCTCCCTAAGATGAGCATAAAAATTCCTAACCACACTTTTAATATACGATGAAACTTTAGACACCGTAGGCAAAAACATCCTGTCCACCAAAAATTGGTACACTCCTAACTCCTTGAACTGAGTCACAAACATGTTTCTTTCATTCAGAATCTTTTTCTCAGAATCTTGAACCCACTTATCTAAGTTGGATTCACTATAAAATTCCTCGGAAAGAAATGGACGTTCATAATACCCAAAAGACTCATAATCTGATTTGGAATCTTGTGAGGGAGTAGGGGTGTTTACCTGAGGCCATGAAATGGGAGAATATGAGGGTTAACTTGACTGGGCTTTGGACTTGGCAGCAGGTGTTGCTTCAGGTGTTGCCATTGGATTGGCAACACTTGGGGCGACACTGGAAGAAATTTTCTGTTTCTTGACAATCCGAGACTGGGCTTGAGCTATTGTTTCTTCATCATCCATCCATGCTTTCTCATCATCCATCCATGCTTTCTCATCCTCATTAGAAGATGATGAGGGCTCCTTAGTCTCTTTAAAGATTGGGTCCGGATTTTCCTCGGACGAAATGTTGAGCGACGAACTTGAACTATCCTCCACATTGACGGGATCATCAACCGTGTTGGAAGGTATTTTGGACCTGAACAATGTCTTGATCCTTTCTGACTGACGATGAACACCACCCCAAAATGACGAAGAGGCATCAACCGCCTTTCGTTTCTTGGTTTTCTTTTGAGGGGCGAAGGTGAGTTCAACGGAGGGGGTAGCTTCAGGAAGGCTTATAGGAATGGGAATTTGAGGAGGATTGTACACAATAATGTCCAAAGATGGTGAGGTTGAGGGTGTGGCCGAAAATGTCGCAGGAGATGTTTCCATGGGGACGGCGACATTGGAGGCGACACTTGAAGGGGCTAAAGGAGAAATTTCCATGGGGGAAGAAATTTGGGAAGAATTTTTGGGACTTGCCATGGAAATCGAAGGAAGACGAAGAAGAAGGGGAACAAGGAAAGGGTTCCGCCTAGAGAGAGAGAGATACGAAGAGAGAGAGAGAGAGGGTTTAGTGAGGAGGAGGGTTTTTGTTGAGTGAATAGTGAGGGCTTTAATTTGATTTGACAAGTTCAAATCAAATTAAATTCCTTTTATTTCTCAAAAACCCAACAAACTCAAAGCACTGTTCCGCCATTTTGTTAAAAATTTTTTTTTTTTCATTTTTCAAAAAAATAATAACTAAAAATAATTTTAGCAATATCCATAAAATTGTGTTTTTCAAAATTCAAACAATGAATTTTAAAAAATAGATATTTCTAAATTACAATTAGTTAGACAAAAAATAAATATTTTTGCTAAAAACCTTTTAAATGTCACAAACTCTAAATATAAGGAAATAGACTTTTGGAAATTTAAAATTTAATTAACAAAAACAAAAATAAGAAATAAAAACATAATGTAGCATCTACTAATGTGTTACTAGCAATGTTGCGAGACACACAAGACAACATTTTGAATAAAATCCCCTTGATATTTTTTCAACATATATAACATATCATTCCTTAGGCACTTTTTAAGCAAGCTTTACACATTCTTTATTTACAAGGAAGCATCGTAGTAGCGAGCTCCGTGCCACGAGTTTTTTATAAACGTGTAAAGCTATATGTAGTAAGTTTTATACCTTTCAAGTAGGGTACACTGTAGTAGCGACCTCCATGTCCCTAATACTTAGTATAAAACAACTACATTATACTCTCGTTTTGGCAAGGAAGCATCGTCGTAGCAAACGTCGTGCCCCGAGTTACTTTGGGAGTATTTTAACAAGCTTTGCCTTTTTCAATATCAACACAATATAAGTGACTTTGTCACTTTAAGCACAAAGGGGTATTTTATCAAAAATGTTAACCTATAGTATATACACATACTAGAACAAAAAGGTCAAGAATGCCCCTCATTTGGGATTAGACTAAATATATATATATATATATATATATATATTCTTTTTAAATTTGCATTTGTATAAATAAATCAACCAAAAATTATTGTTTAAAATTCAATAGTAGTAACGAAAAAAATGGGAAAATCATTTTGGGACAGAGGGATTAGGGGAAAAAAAAACTCACAAGCTTCTCAATATCATTGATCATTTATATGATTTTAATTTTATACTCAATCTCTTAAAAAATGGCATACAATAACGTGCTTAGCGCACCTCACATTAACACATATTTATGTTGTTATTTATTTTTTCAAGCTATACATATTCCCGATATTACTATCAATCTTTTTATAATATTTCAATTTTGAACAAATATGATCCTATGCCATATTCGCATTGTTGAGAATGAGAGAGAAACTTTTTAACTTATTTTGACCGTATTCATAACACTAGATTATTACCCAAGAAAACAATCCTAACTAGCTCTTTCATTTTTATATAATCGTAGTCACTAAAACCAACTAAGTTGGTATTAGTTATTTAAAAATAAGATATTCCCAATTCACTTGCAATATTCATGATTTTCTTGACAAAGATTTAGGGAGAAATTTTAGAGCAAATTATATCTAGCACAAAATATACGAACATTATATGTTGAATTTAAAATGGCAGAAGACTACCTATCATGTGATGTACGTGTGTCAACATCCTGATCTTGTGGTTACCTTAAGAGAATATATAGGTATTTTTGAGCACTCGCACTTCTAATCCAAACCTCTTCAGCTGTGTATAGCATATTTGCTTTTTGAGTGTAAACGATTCCAGTAAAATATCTCTTACCTCGCAATCCTAGGAAATAATTAAGGTTCTTTCCTAAACTCAGATCTAGAATGCTAGGATTCACTGCTTCCACAAAATTTTTTGTAAACATGTTTTAACGTGGAACCATAAACTATGTCATCAACATAGATCTCGAGCAATGAAAATATCTCCTAAGAATAAATAATGTCCTATCGCCTTCTCCTCTAACAAATAAATAAAGGAAACTTGTTAGACCATGAAAGAGTAGTGAGATTTCTTGATATAAGGCTTTATCAAGTTATACATAGTCTCAAGCAATTCTTCAAACCCTTATTGCTCGACATAGATCTCTTTTATCTAAGTACCCATTCAAGAAAGCCGTCACATCCATTTGGTGCAATGTGATGAGTAACTATAGCAAGAAGAAGTCTTATTGACTCAATTCGCCTCCTTCCACGGTCTCATGTTGATTCCTTCCACTGTATTAAATAGCCTGAGCCACAAGACGAGCTTTATTACGAACAATCGCCCAATTCATCGATTTGTTTTTGTAAATCCATTTAGTTCCAATAATGTTAGTATTTAAAGGACGGGGTTACGTGCAAATTGTTCAAGCTCTTGCATGAATTTTATCATTTAAAGCTTCAATCACATTTTTTGGCTCAAGTGAGGAAACGAAATACGAGTGTTTTACTAGAGTATGTGGAGGACTACACACATACACTTCGTGAATATTCAGTCATTTAGCGACGGAAAAACAATATTTTATTCCGTCGCTTTTAAGATATTCATGTATTTAGCGTCGGAATTATTTTTTGAAAAATTTAGAATTCTTATTTAATTCCGCCGTGGAAGAATTCGTCAAAAAGAATATTCCTCTAATATTTTTTTATTTCTTTTTGCGGAAATATTATGACGGAAAATTCCGCCGCTAAATTTTTACGGAATTATTCCGCCGGTGAAATTAATGGTTTTTTTGAATTTTTTAATAAAACACCGACGGAATATTTCCGCCGATAATTTAATAATTTTTTATTAGCCAACCATATTATTTCAATAAAAAAAAAAAAATTCAAAATTTCGTGAGAAAGAGACAATGCAAAAAATGGTCAATTACAATGAAAATTTGGAAGTTGAGAGAAATAAATAAAAGGAAAAATTACATTCCTTTGGAGAAGCCGATTGAAGCTCTATAAGACACTCTTACCGCGCTCATTTAAAATTTCAAAATTTCCGAACGAACATATTATGCTGCTATAATCCAATTCAAACTTTCAAACCAAATAAATGTACACTAGCCTGCAAATCCTATACTATCCTCTCTCTCTCTCTCTCCATAAAGATATTGAATTTGAAAACAACCATATCGTACCGCTCTTACCCCGGTGCTATATTCATCTTTAGAAGAATTTATGTAATCCCACATTTCAGGTTGCATCTTCTCGGTCTGGAAGCTGGGTATCGAACATTCTCCCGACTTAGCGAGACTAACTCTGGAGTGTTGTCTAATTAGATAAGTTTCCTAAGACTAATCTTGTTTTTGTTTTGGATAAAATATTTAAAATTGGCTACCCAATTGACCAGCGAGGCATTATTGTAGCTTCCAATTTAATCGACTCATCTAAACCCTAGGCGGCTCCCTCAACCCTCGAAACCCCAAACCCTAGATAAACCCTAAGGGATCCCCAATGTAGAGATCTCCTAAACCCTATACCCTTATACACCCTATACCTTTCGACACTCTTACTGAGACATAGTCTTTGTACTACACCAGAAAGAGCACCCAAAGTTCAAGCTAAAGTGGTGATTTACATATTTGCTAGAGCAATGCTATTAATTTTTTACTGAGGCATTACGTGGCTTCCACTTATCTTGACTCATCTAGATAACACAGGTAGCCTCCTCATCAAATCCCAACCCGGGAGGTTGTTAAGCCGTATGACATTCAAGGCATATAAATGACGAAGGGATGCCAATGTCCACCAAAGACCATTCACGAGGCAAATTATACATCCACTTTCTAGCCGACTTTCCAGACTCGACTCCGAACAATGTAAGGCCCTAGAAAGCGTACGCTCCTAAGCCTTCATCGCAGATGTATATGGAGCTTGATGATGCGAGGAGACAACCCTTCACGATGTCGAACATTGAAGCTACTCGATACGTATGATGACATGCACTATGGTGGGGGCCAGAGCACAGGTCAAAGCAAAGAATGATACGCTGGTCTACTTATTTTCTGGATATCTTAGTTATGACTTATGAGACAATAATCTCCAGAGTGTTGTCTAATACGTCAGGTTAAAGTTCCTGTTTGACTAAACCCTAACCCCTAAACCCTAAACCCTAAACCCAAACCTCTACTAACCCTAAACCCTAAAACCATAAACCCTAACCCCTAAACCCTGAACCCCAATAAGCCCTGAACCCCTAAGCTCCCAAACCCCGAAGCCCTAAGCCTCAAACCCAAGCCCTAAGCTCCTAAAGGACCCTAAGCCCTAAACCCTAAACCCTAAAACCCTAAACCCTAAACCCTAAACCCTAAACCCTAAACCCTAACTCCCTAACCCCTAACCCCTAAACCCTAAACCCTAAACCCTAAACCTAAACTCCAACCCCTAAACCCTAAACCCTAACCCCTAAATCCCTAAACCCTAAACCCTAAACCCAAACCCCGAACCCTAAACCCTAACTCCTAAACCCTAAACCCTAAACCCTAAGCCTAAATGTTAATATATTATGAAATCCAATAATTATTAACATCCCAATTTTGTTTCATCCGTCGATTAAATTGAGTGTACGTATAATATATGGATTGCAATGCGGGAGTGATGTACGTTAACGATGATCGTAGTTGGATGTATAAGCGGAAGTTGCCGAATCAACGGTATCAATCTGAGTTTTATAGAGGGTTGAAGGGGTTTGTTGAATTTGCTTTCAATTAAATAAAACCGGTCACATGGATAAGGATGGTAAGATTAGGTGTCCATGCGACAAGTGTTGTAATGTCAAGTATCTAAGCTTGATCGAGACTCAAACATCTTTCGTAACGGGTTTGAAGTTGGGTACAAACGGTGGACCCGTCATGGTGAGAGCCGAGATTGCGCACAAATGTTGCGAATAATCCCCGAGAATATTCATGTACCCTACCGAACCCGAACCTATTCGGGACAATGAAGAACCACCTTTGAATATGGAAGATATGGTTAGGGATGCGGCCGGTCCTTCCTTCGATTGGTCGGAGAACCAACGGCAAGAACCAACCCCCTGCAAGAAATTTATTGATGCTATGGACTGCGCAAAAGAGAAGGTCTATCCAGGTTGCGAGATCGGTGTGTTGGAGGCCGTGGTCGAGCTCCTTAACATAAAGGCTGATTGCAATATTAGCCGCCGCTATAATCGTATCATGAAAGCAATTAAGCGGATGTTGCCGAAAGAGAATAAGATGGTTACAAACTTTTATGAGACAAAGAAGTTGGTTGGGCGATTGGGCTATGTTATGAAAAGATTGATGCGTGTAAGAATGATCGCATGCTATTCTACAAGGAAGATTCACTGTAAGACGAGTGTTCAATTTGCGGAAAAGTAGATATAAGCCAAATCGGAGGGAGTTCAAAACACAAGAAAAACAGACCACATAAGCGGTTGCGTTACATGCCATTGATTCCAAGACCGCAACGCCTCTACGCGTCTAAATCTACTGCAGAGGCAATGCGTTGGCATAAGGAAAGTTTGCGTGAAGAGGGTGTGTTGATTCATCCCGAGTGATGGGGAGGCAATGGAAACACTTTGATGAGACTTATCCCGACTTTGCGTACGAAGCAAGAAATATACGGTTATGCATCCGCTCCGATGGTTTCAATCCGTTTGGTCTGGGGCAAAATCTTACTCTTGTTGGCCTAAGTTATAGCCACCGTCTACAATCTTCCGCCCGGTTGTGTATGAGTGATCCCTACATGTTCTTGTCGTTATTCATCCCCGCCCAAACAGCCCTCGGGAGGAACATTGACGTCTATCTCCGACCTTTGATGGACAAATTGAAGGCTTAGGGAGGATGGGGTCGAAACGTGGGATGCTTTCAAGCGAGAGAATTTCAAAGATGAAGGTTGCGTTGATGTGGACGATTAATGACTTCCCCGCATATGGGATGTTATCGGGTTGGAGCACCCACGGGAAGTTGGCCCGTCCGTATTGTATGAGTGACACAAAGTCTTTCACGCTCACGCACTCGGAAAACCATGTTGGTTCGATTGCCATAGACAATTTCTTCGGAGGACCACCCATTCAGACCCGTAAGAATGCGTTTAAAAAGAACAAGATTGACCATGATGAGGCCCCGATTCGTTTAAGTGGTGACACGGTCTATGAGGAGGTATCTAGATTGCCCGATCCTCGGTAGGGAAAAGTTTTCGAAGACCAAAATACAAGGGTTTGGGACTACCCATAACTCGGATCAAGAGGAGTATATTTTGGGAATTTGCCATACTTTGGAAAACAAATCTCATTCGACATAACCTTGACGTGATGCACATTGAGAAGAATGTATTCGATAATGTTTTTAACACGTTGATGGATTTCAAGAGAACAACTAAAGACAACGAAAAAGCTCGAAAGGACCTTAAGGAAATCAGAAGCGGCCGGCCTTAGACTTGGTATACGTCAATGGTAAACCAGCTTAGACCGATGGCTCAATACGTGCTTACAAAGGAAAAGAAGCTCCTCCTCCCGAAATGGCTCAAGGATTTAAGGCTTCCAGATGGTTACGCGTCTAACATTGGTAACTCGTGTCAATGTAAAGGAGGGGAAAGTGCAGGGTTTGAAGAGTCACGATTGCCACGTTTTGCTGGATAGGCTACTTCCGATTGCTCTCGGGGTCTCTTGCCTCGACAATATCCGGGTGGCGTTAACAGAGTTAAGTGAGTTTTTCCGAGCGTTAACATCGACCACACAGCGTGTTGATCACATGAAAAAGCTTGAGGAGAGCATCGTAGTGACTTTGTGCAAACTTGAGAAGATATTTCCTCCTTCATTCTTTGATTCTATGGAGCATTTACCGGTCCACTTGGCATATGAAGCTAGAGTCGGTGGTCCGGTTCAATACGTATGGATGTATCCATTTGAGAGGTAATTGAATTTATTCTATTTCTAAATAATTTGAGCGTTAACAATATACATTCTTTAACATTATTTATGTTTTAATCTACGAATGACTTTTAGGTATCTAGGCCAATTGAAAAGGAAGATGAGCAATAGGGGCATGGTCGAGGCCTCAATTTCGTAGGCCGTTATCATAGATGAGATTGTTGCCTTTGTCGGAACATATTTTCCTCCCGATATTGATACGAGATTGACTAGGGTTGGCCGCAATTACGATGGTGGTTTTCCGTCTAAGGGAAACATCTCTCGTATTTTCATCTCGGTCGTTTGCTCGGCAAACGGGTTGGTACGCGTACGTTAACCGCTAAAGAGTTTGCCGCGGTCGAAACGTATGTTCTTCTTAACCGCGACGAGGTTGGGGAATATATCAAGTAAGTCATTGATGTTATGTTTACGCCTCGTCGATTAAATTATGCATGTTTAATTACCTCGCATATGAAATGCCTTGTTTAACCCTATTGCGAGAATGTTTGAAGATTTAGCTCATGATTTATCTCCAGAACTCATCGCAACTAGGACAGAAAGAGAATTTCCAAACTGGCTAAGGAAATATGTAAATATTTCGTTTCATTCAAATTTATTCTATACACTTCTTTAAACATTCAATCTTAAAATTGTATTAAATTGGTTACAATATTGTCTTATAGATAGCTGAACATCCGGGTGATGCCAAAGCTGCGAGGTTAAGACATTTAGCATCATCTCCGTACTTGAACGTTCATTTATACAAGGGTTATTTCATGAATGGCTATGTGTTTCATACCAAAGCTTACGGGGGCTCTAAATTGACGTGGAATAGCGGTGTGAAGCTTATAGGGAATGATTATTATGGCGTCCTGAAAGAAGTAGTCGAGGTGGAGTATTTGGGTAGAAACAGTGTTGTCTTGTTCAATTGTGATTGGCGGGATGCTGTGCGAGGTGTTAAGAAGCACGCCATATTTGACCTCGTCGATGTAAAGGACTCTTCCAGACATAATGGCGATGACGTCTTCATCTTAGCATCTCAAGCACAACAGGTATACATGACTCCCTACCCTCGTCCGCGACCCGACGGATGGTGGGCTGTTTGGATGACCAAGGCTAGGAGCATGATTGACAACCTACCCTCGTCAACAACTACAGAGTTGTCATTAGAAACACCCTATCAAGAGGATGAAATGCCAGTGCCACCTAACGTTTCATCGCCTAATCATCCATTAGATGATGTCACTCATATTCCTCAAAATGTTGATGAACCCGAGGAGGATATCTTACCAGTGAATTTGCCAACTCCCCCGCCTCGTTCAGGTCATCTCGCGCACATTGATATTGATGAATCAGAGGAAGAGGAAGAGGAAGAGGAAGAGGAAGAGGAAGAGGAAGAGGAAGAGGAAGAGGAAGAGGAACCAGAGTTTGATTCATCAGAGTCCGAAGACGAAGATGAAGAACTCGAGTTTTGTAGTAATTCAGAGTCCAGTGATGATGATGGGGACGAAGATTAATAATAGTTTAAAGTTTAAAATTGTATTGTGAATGCTTTAGATTATTAGAACTTTAAAGTTTTATATGTATTGTGAATGCTTTAGATTATTAGAACTTTAAAGTTTCATATGTATTGTGAATGCTTTAGATTATTTTTAATATCCGTCGTTTTATATATATTGTGAATGCTTTAGATTATTAGAACTTTAAAGTTTTATATGTATTGTGAATGCTTTATATTATTAATAGTTTAAAGTTTTATATGTATTGTGAATGCTTTAGATTATTAGAACTTTAAAGTTTTAGATGTATTGTGAATATATTGTTTCCTATTGTTAAAGTTGTATATTTTAATATTTTTACCGTAATACAGATATGAGTTCTAGTAGAAAGGGCAAGGGTAAGAAGACTAAGCCTATTTACACATTGATTACTGGGACGCAACCGTCCCGATCCGGTAGCGATGATGTCGACCCTTCACGCAGTAGTACTAGCTCCACCTCTGGGCCGGTACTCAGACTACTGTCGATTATGAGGGGAGGATATTTGTCAGGATATCATCACTTTATGACCAAAGTAAGTAACTCTTCATTAATTTGATATAAGTTGGTTCCTTTTTGCTTTATATATAATTCATTATTTAAGTTAAAATGTTATTGTATAAATATACTTGGCAGGTTTGTAGGTGGATACCCCACCACAGGGACTAAGATCGGGCAATACTGGCGGTCTCGAAAAATGACCGAGTTTTGGCCCAACTGGAAAAAATTGCCACAGAGGCAGAAGGACGATGCGTGGGATGAGTTTAAGGTAATGTGTTAATGGTTTTTATTTAAAACTTAAATGTTAGTTTGTTATTAAAATGTTATAATTAATAATGATTATACTCTTTTAGTTTTGTAATGTTATCATTATATGTTGTAGGCTAAATATTATTGGGCGCCAGACATCAGCGATGCGACGGCTAGATATGTTTTCGATGAGCAGGCTCACAAGCTATTTAAGGATTTTATTTGTAACATATTTATCTATCCTTAATTAGTTTAATTAACAATGATTATACTCTTTTAATTTTATAATGTCATCATTATATGTTTATGAGATATTCATATTTTTTATAGGTACCACGAAGAAAAATTATTATACTACTCGGCTCGCGGCGGGAGAACAACCCTTGTGTCCTACTTTTATGACCGATGAGGTGTTTCGTCAATTTTGCGAATATTGGGGGTCGGATGCGGCGAAGGCTATATCCGAACAGGCCAAGGCCAATAGAGCAGGCTCCTCGGGGTCGGCGGCGTTGCATACCGGGGGGACGCTCACGGTCGCCGAGCATCACGACCGCATGGTATGTATGTTAATTTAAATGTAGTAGTGTATGGATGCTTTTAAATAGGTTTATGTACGTATGTGAGCTGGGAGCCATGTTGATGCTATGAAATCCATAGTTTTAGTGTAAATGTAGTGTATGCATGCTTTTAAATCAGTTTAAATGTTGCATTTATACAATTTCAAAGTAATAATCTCGCTTATTTTATTTATAGGAAAGGGAGTATGGTCCGAATATCAGTTTTGTGGATGTTTACGCTAGCACCCATATTCGGAATTCTACAGCGCCCGATCAACCTTCGCAATGGGTTGACGATCGATCTGCTAATGCCTTTGTAAGTAAACTATCATTAAATGACTTGATTTTTAATATGTAAATTTATTTATGTACCTTACATTGTGTATATGATTATAATTGTTTGTTTTATTTTGACAGGCTGCATATCAAGCCGCCGTTGTTCCCGAAGGAACGCCTCCCGGCGAGCCCGTCCCCTTCGTGCCTGATGTTTAGCACGAGGTCACCTCTCAGGGACATCCAAGGAGAGGAGCCCGAGTGTTAGGGATGGGGGATTACGGGCGGCAATGCCCGTCGACGTCGACCGGCCGTCGGCGAAATGTTGCCCAGCCCACGTTTCATGATCCGAGGGTCGACACTCTGGAGGCTGCGTTGGAGGAGGAGAAACGCGAGCGGGCAAAGCTTGCGGATGCTTTGGCGGTGACGCGCAGATGCAGGAGGAGAATGATCGACGTCATGCGTAGATTCAAAGACAACATGCAGAGACTCAAAGACAATTGGCGCCGTTGATGGCTCATCTCGGCCAGACTCCCGGGGTAATTTCCGGCGTCCCCAAGGTTGATTGCGGATTTTTTTAGACATTTTTGTATTAATTTATACTTGTTTGTAAACATTTGAGACATTTGGTACCCGCGGGAGCCCCTCCCCGCCTCTCCCCCCTCCCCCCCTCTCCCCCCCCCCTCTCCCCCTCCCCTCCCCTCCCCCTCCCCCTCCCCCTCTCCCCCTCCCGAATTGGTACGGTGGTATTTAGTTTTTATTTGGTACGTTGATATTTGAATTTTAGTTTTTATAGTTTTAGTTTTATAAATTGAAATGTTATGTCAGGTATAAAAAATTTTTGGTTTATTGATATTTTAAATTATTTTTTTAAAATTTATTTCAGAATCAGCGACGGAATTTTTCGTCGCTGAAATTAATGTTGAAATAAAAATTAATTAAATAAATTAATTTCAGCGACGGAATTTCCGCCGCTATAATCATTTAATTTTTATTTAATTTTTGATTTCAACGGTGGAAACTTCCGTCGCTGTAATAAAATTTAAATTAAAATTAAATAATTTCAGCGACGGTAATTTCCGCCGCTGAAATAATTTAATTTTAATTTAAATTTTATTACAGCGACGGAAATTACCGCCGCTGAAATTAATTTAATTAAATTAATTTTTATTACAGCGACGGAAATTTTCGCCGCTGAAATGAAAATTTAATTAAATTAAATTAATATAGCAGCGGAATTTTCCGTCGCTGAAACCATTAATTCACCGGCGGAATTAAATTCCATCGGTAAAAGAAAAAAATAGCGGCGGAAATTGACCCGTCGGAGCACTGCGACGAGCTGGTAGCGGCGGACCACCGACGAAAAAATTCCGTCGGTGATTTATTTTAGCGACGGAAATTTAATTTTAGCGGCGGAAATTTCCGTCGCTAAATGACCTTTTTCTGGTAGTGGTAGAACCGACGCACATTATAAATTCAAATATTTAAAATATTTAAATTCAAAATGTACTGCATACTACACAATTCATTTGAGATGTAAGAAAAATAAAAGCCCAACATCTAGCAAGGATAGAACAAAGAAAAAGATTTTTGAGCAGCAATTCAAAAATATTTAACTTTAAAACGTACTGCATACTACATAATTCTTTTTTAAAATGTTCATCGAGAAGAAGGAAGAAATGTTCAATTTTTTTTTACATAGAAAGAAATTCTACTTCTTTAAAAAAACAATTCCTTCATTTCAAAAATGAATATTACTTTCGTCCCAAAATTAATACTACTTTCTATATAAAAAAATGAACATTGCTTTCTTCGTCTCAATGAACATTTTTTTTAAAAAAAAAGTATTTTTTGGGATGAAGGAAGTAATGTTCAATTTTTTGGACAAAAAATGTAGTATTATTTTTTATTATACATTTTGAGTCGAAAGTAATATTCATTTTTTATACGAAGGAAATAATTTTTTTTATAGTAGTACATTTTTTTAAGTAATTATTTTAGACGGAAAAAATAATATTTCTTTTAGTTTTCTTTATTAAAACATAATTTTTATATTTTTATTTTGTAATTTAAAGCGAGACGGAGAATGAATTAGTAATTTTGTTGTGTTCACACAGAAGAAAATAAATTTAGAACTCGCTACCGAGTTCAAATTTATTTTTTAGTTTTCTTTATTAAAACATAATTTTTTATTTTTATTTTTCTAATTTAAAGCGAGACGGAGAATGAATTAGTAATGTGGTTGTGTTCACACGGAAGAAAAGAAACTTAGAACTCGCTAATTCAATTAGTGAGTTTAATTTTTTTTTAATATTAAAATTTAAACTCGCTAAATAATTTAGCGAGTTTAAATGAAAAAAATTATAAACTCGCTATACCGTGTAGCGTGTTTCAAAAAATGGGTCATTTTGATCAATAGTTTTGAAGGATTGTTATTTTGGGATATATTTTTTTAAAATTGAATATTTTGAGAAAATATCGTTTTGGGAGGAGAGGTCATAACTGTCACGACCCTAAGCCTAGGCACATTCTTGGTCACACGTGAAGCACGTGGGGTTGGGTATGCCTTGCATATCATCCTTGGTTTATTATAGCATTTGAATTGCTTATGTGTTCATTGTGGCATGTTTTATGAGTTATGTGATTTAGATGTTGTTAAAGTGCTCTTGATCATATAATGCCTAAGTAATGGAAATGAAAGAAATGGTTAGTTAATGGATAACACATGAAAATTTGAATTGAAAGTATTTCAAAATGGTTGAGGTGCTTAGGTGGAACTTTAACTTTAAGGTAGTGTTTTGTTGAATTTCTATCTTGGAGGAGCTTATGTGTAAGATTGCTATGTATATCTTCTTAAAGCTTCCTAAGGAAGCTTTACTACGTTTCCTCAGTTTCCAGGGGCGGAGCCAGGGGGGGCATGGGGGGGCACTCGCCCCCAGCGGCAGAAATGCAGTGGAAAAATTTTTTTTTTGCCCCCCCCCATATTTTTTTTATATATGTATATATATAATTAACTTCAAGATTAACACCAGTGAGTGGTGTGGTTCAGTGGTAGAAGGGGTGAAGTTAAAGCCTTTGGTGTTTTCTTTCAAATCCGTGTTTGAGCCCTGCTACCTACATTTTCAATTAATTTTATTTATCCTCCATCTTTGCTATTCTCTCTTTCTCTCTATCCATTTCTTTTTCTTAACAGTTTTGTTGTTCTCTTTCTCCTAATTTCCTCACATTTTTTCAATCTTAATTAATTAGTTAGGCTTTTCCCATTTCTTAATTCTTTATATTTTTAACTAAAATACATTGTATTTCATGGATCCGACCCATTTTTTACTTGTCCGACCCGAAATTTTTTTTTCGGGGGCGCTGCCCCCGAACCCCCGTGAAATCTTGCCCCCCTGGGGCAATTCCTGGCTCCGCCCCTGTCAGTTTCTATTTCCTTCTTCCAGCCAAGCAAGAACCATAAACCCTTGTTTAACATCTTAAATTCCCAGAAATTCAGATTGGTTGTTGTTGTTAATTCCAACTTGAACTGTTCTCATTTGCAGCTTTGGTCCTTTTTCTAGACTTTGCAAACCTAGTCTAACCAACATGAAATGGAACACTTTTTAACCCTAAATCTAGTACAACTTTAGTACTACATTATGGAACTTGAAATGGTCCAATTGGATAAGGGGAAGTGCTTTAAATAATGTCGTGAACTTGCTTGAAAGGCAGTTTTTGACACTTGCACCAAAGGTTATAAACTTGGTATTTGAACTAGAACCCTAAAGGGAAGTTGTTCAATGTTGTATTTTGAATGCGTAGGGCTATTTATAGCATATTGTATCTCTACGTGGTTGAGCCTAGAGGGTTATGGGGTCATATTTAGTGCCTTGAATAGATGTTGCACTATTATGTTCATTTGGCAGGAGTATAAGTACACCCTGTTTTGGTATATAAATTGTATAATGTTTATGTGGAACTTATGTGATATATATTGTGCATAAGTGTTTACATACTTCATAGTTGTGTGCACATAGTTCCTAATACGTGTTGCACGGTTTAATTGATTGAGCATGAGTCATTAATACCATGTCATTTCATTGTTGTTATTCGATAGTGTTGAAATACACTATTGTGATTGATTTAACATGAGTATAGTTCCATGTTATATATATTGGTGTCCCATAGGGTGGACTTATTATCAAGTATATGTTATGTGCTTGAGGATGGTGATATCCGCTGATCTTTTGGGGGTATACGGGATACTATCACTTATGGGAAGATATCTCATAAGGTGTTTAGATTTCCTTATATCTGTGACCTCTCCCCCTTCTGTGGCCACGGTCTGGGGGTGCGCAACTTCTATGGATATGTGCATTCATGCCATATGATAGCTGATAACTTATATGGATCTCTGTTAGAGGTCGTATAAGCCGTGAAGGTGCACCAGCACTTCACGAGAGGAGTATTACTCCCACCGTTATCCTATGTATGTGATTTAGATGGGAAAGGTATCATAATGTGTTTACTTTTTCCAAATGTGTTATTGGCAACCTGATTGTGTGTTGCATTGTATATGACTTATTGGTCCGAAGGAAAAGGTAACGTAATGTGTTTACTGTTTTCCAATATTGAGCAACCTGTTTATGTGTTGCATATTGTATGGCATATTGTTGCATAAATAATATCTTGCCGAGATTTTATCTCACCCCTTCTCCTTTTATTGTTTTAGATCCCGCTGAAATAGGTGGACCGGACCAGTGAGGCCGGGGAAAGAGTTTGGACTCCTTTTGGGTTGTCAGGGTATGAGTTATTTTGGGAGTTGGGGCTGGACTTTGGTTGTTATTCTTTTAGGGAATGTATTGTATATAAAGTTTTACAACATGTTTCAATTGTATCGTGTTGTAAGTAACTTAAACTTGGTTTGTTTATGGTTGGCTTGTGTATAGCCTTTCCAGTTGTATAGTTTGTTAAATTAGGTTCTGTTTGATTTAAAACAGGTTTATATATCGCCTTCGTGTAGAGAGGTTATTTTGAAATGGCTTTAAAAATGTGTTGGTTACTTTTCAAGTAAAAGGAAAGAAAAGTTTTTGGAAATGGTATATTTTGGGACCCTCCATCCTGGGACATGGTTTATAGGTCCGGGAGTTGGGAGGCGCCCATAGTTGGTATCAGAGCTTTGGCTAGAGTTAAGGGTAGATGTCTAGTCTAAGGGGGAGTGTGTGATATCTGACGCCGAGTGTTTCCTGCAAGGATTATTGTAATGGCTGGGACTGGTGGTGACCAGCAGAGAGAGCAGGGAAATATTGGTGATCAGGGGGCTGGGGGAGGCCCTAATGCTGAGATGATGGCAATGTTTCAGACTTTCCTCCAGACTATGGCAAAGACAGGGGTAGAGCACGAAGAACTCCGAGGTAAGGCCAACATAGGGCCTAGAAAAGTTTATTAAATTGTCTCCACCAAGCTTCAACGGAGATCCAGATCCGCAGATAGCTGAGAGATGGTTGGAGGCCATGACCAAAATCTTTATTGCAATGGAGAGCACAGATGAAGAAAAGGTCAGATGTGCAGTGTTTAAGTTAGAGGGTCCAGCTGAACACTGGTGGCAGATCCTGAAAGAAAGCTGGGAGTGGTATCATACGCCGCAGACTTAGGACAACTTTGTTGGAAAATTTAAGAAACACTTCATTCCTGTGATTACTAAAGACAAGAAAGAGGTAGAATTCCTGAAACTTGAGCAGGGGGCATTGACAGTAGCCCAGTACTCAGCTAAATTTATAGAATTGGCAAGGTATTGTTCCCACCTGGTACCAGATGAAAGCAAGAGGGTTTACCGGTTTGTTAAAGGATTGAGGTTGGAATTCAGGAAACAGTTACTGACTCATGATTTTCCTACTTATCAGGCGGCAGTTAATATGGCCTACAGAATTGAGAATGACATTGATGAACATAGGGGTAAATCAGAGGCAAGTGGGAGCAAGGGTAAGTCTCAAGGCCAGAGTTCAGGGCAAGGCAAGAGTCAGACTAAAGCTTCAATTACTAGAGTGGCTAAGGGAGTACAGTTACAGTTTCAACAAGGCCTGTATCCCACCAATTTGGAACTGTTTGCAACTTTTGTAAGAGGATTGGGCATTCTGAAAACAACTGTTGGAGGAAACAGGGTAAATGTTTGAACTGTGGAGAGATGGGGCATTTCAAGAAGGACTGTCCTAAATTTAAAAAGGGTCAAGCTTCGGGTGGTAAACAACAAGGTGATCAGCCCAGAGGTGGTGTGAAAAGAAATGTAGAGGGAAAACTAAAAGAGAAAGTGCAAGGCAGAGTGTTTGTGTTAGACCGAGGTGAGGTAGATCCTACGGCAGTGATTAGAGGTATTGTCCCTGTCTCAGGGGTCAGGGCTCGTGTTCTTATCGACCCTGGATCGTCTCATTCATATGTGGCATCTCATTTTGCATTTACATTGCATAAGTTGCCTATGTTATTACCTTATGTGCTAGATGTTTCTACTCATATGGGAGAGCACCTCGAATCCTCTTTGATCTATCATGGCTGTGAGGTGATTATTTGTGGGCATGTATTGCCAGTGGATTTGGTAGAGTTACCAATCCGAGATTTTGATGTTATTTTAGGCATGGACTGGTTGAGTTCTTGTCATGCCTTGGTGGACTGTCGCGGAAAGCGAGTCACCTTTTCTATGCCTGATGTGCCTGTATTTGTCTTTGATGCTGATAAATCTTTATTTGGCCTTCATGTTATTTATGCACTAAAGGCTATAAAGTTGTTATCTAAAGGGTGTGAGGGTTACTTGGCATATGTGTTAGACTCTAATAGGAAATCTCCTGAATTATCTTCTCTGCCAGTTGTGAATGAGTTCAATGATGTATTCTCAACTGAGTATAGTATGCCTCCAGATAGAGAAGTGGAGTTTTATATTGATTTATTGCCAGGTACTTCACCAATTTCTAAGGCACCCTACAGAATGGCTCCAGCTGAGTTGAAAGAGTTGAAACTACAGTTGCAGGAGTTGCTTGATAGGGGTTTTATTCGGCCCAGTATATCACCCTGGGGGGCACCAGTGTTGTTTGTTAGGAAGAAGGATGGTACTTTACGGTTGTGTATTGATTACAGACTATTGAATCAAGCTACAATTAAGAACAAATATCCTCTTCCTCACATTGATGATTTGTTTGATCAACTTCAAGGTTCCGTTATCTATTCTAAGTTAGATTTACGTAGCGGATACCATCAGTTGAAAATCAAGCCAGATGATGTTTCTAAGACAGCTTTCAGAAGAAGGTACGGGCATTATGAATTTCTTGTTATGCCATTTGGGTTGACCAATGCACCGACAGTCTTTATGGATATGATGAACAGGATTTTTAAACCGTATCTTGATAACTTTGTAGTTGTTTTTATTGATGATATCCTGGTATACTCAAAATCCAGGGAAGATCATGAGAGGCACTTGAGAGTTGTGTTATCCGTGCTTCATGAGAAACAGTTGTTTGCAAGGTTCAGCAAATGTGAATTTTGGCTGGAACAGATTTCTTTCTTAGGTCACGTGGTATCCAGTAGTGGTATTGCAGTGGATCCTTCAAAAATTGAGGTCGTAGTCAACAGGAAACATCCTTCTACTGTGACAGAGGTTCATAGTTTCCTTGGGTTAGCAGGGTATTATCGAAGATTTATTGAGGGATTTTCGAGGATTGCAACTCTGTTGACCAGATTGACTAGGAAGGATGTACCATTCATTTGGGATGCTAAGTGTGAAGCTGACTTTACTGAACTGAAGAAGAGATTGACTTCAGCTCCTATTCTTACACTTCCAGAGGGTTGTGAGAACTTTGTTATATTCAGTGATGCCTCTAAAGAGGGTCTGGGTTGTGTTCTTATGAAAAATGGGAAGGTAATTGTGTATGCTTCGAGGAAGTTATCACCAGCGGAGCAGAATTATCCTACCCACGATATGGAGTTAGCTGCCATTGTGTTTGCTTTGCATAAGTGGAAGCATTATTTGTATGGGGCAAAATTTGAGATATTTACAGATCATAAGAGCCTGAAGTACTTGTTTACTCAGAAGGAACTGAACAACAGATAGAGGTGATGGTTGGAGCTTCTGAAAGACTATGATTGTGTTATTTCTTATCATCCCGGGAAGGCCAATGTGGTAGCTGATGCTATTAGCCGTAAGGCTCATCTATCGTCCTTGGTATCTCGGGAGTTGAAAGGTGATATATTGTTTGCTAATGTCAGAGCTGTTCCTACTCTTTATGGAGATCTTATGGAAGCTCAGTTGCATGATGATGAATTGAAGAAAATCAGGGAGAAATTGCAAGATGGCAAGTTTGGGGAGTTTTCATTGAACAAGGATGGAATTCTCACCTTCAAAGGCAGAATTTGCGTACCTTCTTCCCCAGAGATCAAAAGACAGGCATTAGAGGATGGCCATAAGTCCCAATTTGCTATTCATCTAGGAAGCACCAAGATGTATCAGGATCTGAAAAAGGGCTACTGGTGGAATGGCATGAAAAAGGAGATTGCAGAGTTTGTGTCAAAGTGTCTGACTTGCCAACAGATTAAAGCTGAGCATCAGAGACCAGCTGGACTACTTCAACCACTTGATATTCCTGAGTGGAAGTGGGAGGGCATTTCTATGGATTTTGTGATAGGATTGCCTCCTACTCCAAGGAAGATGGATGCTATATGGGTGATTGTGGATCGGTTGACCAAATCAGCTCATTTCCTTCCAGTTTCGACCAAGTATTCCTTGGAAAGATTGGCTCAGTTGTACTTCCGTGAGATTGTGAGATTACATGGAGTACCAGTCAACATTGTTTCTGATAGGGATCCGAGATTCACTTCGCAGTTTTGGAGGGCTTTGCATGAGGCCTTGGGGTCTAAGTTGAGCTTCAGTACCGCATTTCATCCTCAGACTGATGGGCAGACAGAGAGGACCATTCATATTCTTGAGGATATGTTACAGGCTTGTGTGATGGACTTCCAGTTATCTTGGGAAGACCATTTGCCTTTAGTGGAGTTTGCCTACAACAATAGCTACCAATCCAGCATTGAGATGGCACCTTATGAGGCACTGTATGGGAGGAAATATAGGTCCCCAATGTATTGGGACGAGGTTGGTGAGGCTAGACTTTGGGGTCCAGATTTGGTTGGAGACTCAACTGAGAAGATCAAGGTGATCCGTGACAGATTGAGGACAGCCCAGAGTCGCCAGAAGAGTTATGCCGACACGATAAGAAGGGAGTTATCCTTTCAGGTTGGTGACTTGGTATTCTTGAAGATCTCACCTAGAACGGAGATCAAGAGGTTTGGCAACAAAGGGAAATTAGCTCCGAGATTTGTTGGTCCTTTTGAGGTGTTAGAGAAGGTAGGTGAGTTAGCCTATCGTATGGCTCTACCACCATCTCTTTCTTCTCTCCATGATGTGTTTCATGTGTCCATGTTGAGGAAGTATTGCTATGATTCCTCACATGTGTTGAGTTCTCCTCCTGAGGATGTCCAGGCGGATATGACCTATGTTGAGGTACCTTTACGGATTCTGGAGAGGCAGGTCCGGGAATTGCGTACCAAGAGTATCCCCGTGGTGAAAGTTCTTTGGAAGAATCACACCATTGAGGAAGATACTTGGGAATTGGAGTCAGAGATGAGTCAGAAGTATCCTGAGTTGTTTAATCATTCAGGTAAGTTAAGTCCAAAGTCGGGATGAATTTTGTTTAAGGGGGAGTGAGTGTCACGACCCTAAGCCTAGGCACATTCTTGGTCACTCGTGAAGCACGTGGGGTTGGGTATGCCTTGCATATCATCCTTGGTTTATTAGCATTTGAATTTCTTATGTGTTCATTGTGGCATTTTTATGAGTTATGTGATTTAGATGTTGTTAAAGTGCTCTTGATCACATAATGCCTAAGTAATGGAAATGAAATAAATGGGTAGTTAATGTATAAAACATGAAAATTTGAATTGAAAGTATTTCAAAATGGTTGAGGTGCTTAGGTGGAACTTTTACTTTAAGGTAGTGTTTTGTTGAATTTCTATCTTGGAGGAGCTTATGTGTAAGATTGCTATGTATATCTTCTTAAAGCTTCCTAAGGAAGCTTTACTACGTTTCCTCAGTTTCTACTTCCTTCTTCCAGCCAAGCAAGAACCATAAACCCATGTTTAACATCTTAAATTCCCAGAAATTCAGATTGGTTGTTGTTGTTAATTCCAACTTGGAATTATTGCAAAGGAAGGTGGAGAGAGCTAGTTTCTCCGATTATTTTTTCTCTTTTATTTGGATATCTTGGTAAGTTGTTATGTCTCTTTGTTATAACTTCTCATAATATGATTAAAGTTGTTATTATGATGTTATTAACAAGTTGTGTAAGATGGAAACTTCAGCTGGGGGTTGGAATTGGAAACAAGCTAAGTTAGGGTTGATCAACTTGGTAAAGGGTGGTATTATGGATTGATAATTGTTGTATCCATGTTATATATGTGTTATAGGGTAGGAAGGGAATATATTAGAGGTCAAAACCAGGTTTATGGACTGTTGAAAACTGGTTTGCAGTAGCTGAAGTAAGCCTGGAAACTGAAGTTGTTGTTGTTGTGGTTCTTGCTGCTGTCTGCTGCAAAACCGTGGCTTTGGTGTGGAGGCACGACTCGTGCCTATGAGCACGAGTCGTGACCTTTCTCATTTCACTCGTGGTGCACTAGTCGGGAGCCATGGAGCATTCGTACAGGGGAGATGCACGACTCGTGCTGACATGCACGACTCGTGCCCAGATCTGAGTTGAGTGAGCACCTTTGCAAGCTTTTTAACCTAGGCTAATGAGTATAGATTTAATCACTCTTTAACTAGGCATTTAGTACAAGTTTAGTACTACAATGTAGAACTTGGAATTGGCCAAATATATAGTGGCAAGAGCTTTAATTATTGGCCTAAAAATGCTTGAAAGACAGCTTGGCACTTGAACTGTTCTCATTTGCAGCTTTGGTCCTTTTTCTAGACTTTGCAAACCTAGTCTAACCAACATGAAATGGAACACTTTTTAACCCTAAATCTAGTACAACTTTAGTACTACATTATGGAACTTGAAATGGTCCAATTGGATAAGGGGAAGTGCTTTAAATAATGTCGTGAACTTGCTTGAAAGGCAGTTTTTGACACTTGCACCAAAGGTTATAAACTTGGTATTTGAACTTGAACCCTAAAGGGAAGTTGTTCAATGTTGTATTTTGAATGCGTAGGGATATGTATAGCATATTGTATCTCTACATGGTTGAGCCTAGAGGGTTATGGGGTCATATTTAGTGCCTTGAATAGATGTTGCACTATTATGTTTATTTGGCAGGAGTATAAGTACACCCTGTATTGGTATATAAACTGTATAATGTTTATGTGGAACTTATGTGATATATATTGTGCATAAGTGTTTACATACTTCATAGTTGTGTACACATAGTGCCTAATACGTGTTGCACGGTTTAATTGGTTGAGCATGAGTCATTAATACCATGTCATTTCATTGTTGTTATTCGATAGTGTTGAAATACACTATTGTGATTGATTTAACATGAGTATAGTTCCATGTTATATATATTGGTGTCCCATAGGGTGGACTTATTATCAAGTATATGTTATGTGCTTGAGCATGGTGATATCAGCTGATCTTTTGGGGGTATACGGGATACTATCACTTATGGGAAGATATCTCATAAGGTGTTTAGATTTCCTTATATCTGTGACCTCTCCCCCTTCTGTGGCCACGGTCTGGGGGTGCACAGCTTCTATGGATATGTGCAGTCATGCCATATGATAGCTGATAACTTATATGGATCTCCGTTAGAGGTCGTATAAGCCGTGAAGGTGCACCAGCACTTCACGAGAGGAGTATTACTCCCACCGTTATCCTATGTATGTGATTTAGATGGGAAAGGTATCATAATGTGTTTACTGTTTCCCAATGTGTTATTGGCAACCTGATTGTGTGTTGCATTGTATATGACTTATTGGTCAGAAGGAAAAGGTAACGTAATGTGTTTACTGTTTTCCAATATTGAGCAACCTGTTTATGTGTTGCATATTGTATGGCATATTGTTGCATACATAATAGCTTGCTGAGATTTTATCTCACCCCTTCTCCCTTTATTGTTTTAGATCCCGCTGAGACAGGTGGACCGGACCAGTGAGGCCGGGGAAAGATTTTGGACTCCTTTTGGGTTGTCAGGGTATGAGTTATTTTGGGAGTTGGGGCTGTACTTTGGTTGTTATTCTTTTGGGGAATGTATTGTATATAAAGTTTTACAACATGTTTCAGTTGTATCGTGTTGTAAGTAACTTAAACTTTGTTTGTTTATGGTTGGCTTGTGTATAGCCTTTCCAGTTGTATAGTTTGTTAAATTAGGTTCTGTTTGATTTAAAACAGGTTTATATATCGCCTTCGTGTAGAGAGGTTATTTTGAAATGGTTTTAAAAATGTGTTGGTTACTTTTCAAGTAAAAGGAAAGAAAAGTTTTTGGAAATGGTATATTTTGGGACCCTCCATCCTGGGACATGGTTTATAGGTCCGGGAGTTGGGAGGCGCCCACAATAACCGCTGGTAACTGCTGTAGTAAGGGGATCCGTAGATTCAATCATAGTCGTTGTTTGTTTTTTGCAAGATTAAATCTGAGCCACTCTTTGGGTGGCAGTTAGATTCCACCTCTATTGTAATATAGACTAGTATTCTCTAGCCCGTGCCAATGGCACTGGACAGTATGCCAAAAAGGAGAAGTCAGTGAGAAAAAGAAGCCCCAAATCATATATGTATAAAATGTAAATTTTTAGAACAATAACACTTCCTCCGTTCCATAATTGTCTTCCCACTTTTTTTCCTTATTACGAATGAAATTTGAGCAATAATTTTAAATTTATTTTTAGTCCAATGAAAATCTAAAACTTGTTATTGATAGTATCGTTGATAGTGTATCAATAATAATTTTTAGATTTGCATTTGTATAAATAAATCAGCCTAAAATTATTGTTTAAAATTCATTTGTAGTAATGAAAAAAAATGGGAAAATCATTTTGGGACGGAGGGATTAGGAAAAAAAAAACTCACACCAAGCAACCACCACCTTCCTTATCTATCTCTCAATACACTTAGCAAGTGATTATTTACACTAATTTTTCTCAATTCCTAAATGATAGTCTTAACCCATAGCAATTTAGCATGCACTACCTCTCACATTAAAACATACATTTGTGTTTTCCTCACTAAATAACTATGAAGTAAACACTGGCACCTCTAAATCACATGCTCTCTGCAATGGTGTAGTAAGCGTCTCTTTTACACATAGAAACTGCCCTATTAATTAACACAATATAGTACGAAGTAAGTCATTTAGTTTAAGAATACTGCACAACTCAAATTTTTTCTTGATGACATATTTCATTAACAATTTAGCAGTACAAAATATGAAAGGTCACTAAATCACTAATTTTAATTTTTATTGAAACATAAAGATGAAAAGTGCAAAATCATCCCATATAACTGTAAGAATGGCAAAAAACTGAAAGCATTCAACATTAACACCACCCTTTGTTTACTCATTTTCAATTGGGCAACACCATTTTTCTTCAATGGATCAGATTGTGTCAAAATGTAGGAATATGTTATGCCAAAAGTTTCCTTGAATTGGTGTAGGGTGATGCTTAAATTAAGTGGAGAAAAGCATTTGTTGGGGACAAATATACACATATATATACATTGTTGTTAGCAATTAGCAACTAGAAATTTAACAAAACTTTCGTTCAGAGCTCAGTGTAAGTGAATGGGTAAGTAAATGAGTTGAGCCTAAATAAAATATAGGTTCAACGAAATAAACGAATGAGAATATCTCTTCTCGTGATCCCTTCAGTTTCTAAAATAGGAAACCTTGAACGCTTTACTTCAAACTAATCAAATATGTAGGATTAGACACCTGTATATGCAATTGTTTCCATGTAATTTCATTTTTTTTAAATAAGGAATCGAACATGGATAGAAGCCGGAAAAAGAACAAAGAGGTTTTTTAGAAAGATATAGTAATAGAAAACACAGAATTCCCACCCCCACACCCAACAAAAATAAATAAATTAATTAAACTGATGAAACTAACAAACATCAAGATTAACAATTGGAAAGAACAGAGAGGTGTTTTACCAAAAAAAAAAAACTTGTGACGCATAAAAAGAGAAGGTGGAGATGTGCACCTGAATGAGTTTCAATTTGGAAGATATCATTAATCTTCTTCTCCTACTAATACTCCTCCTCCCCAGGCATATGTTGAAGAAGATTCCTAGATATACTCTTGAGTGGCAATCGAGGGTTCCTATGAAAAGAGAGAATCGAGGGTTATGCCAGCCGTAGAACCGACGCACATTATAAATTCAAATATTTAAAATATTTAACTTCAAAACGTATTGCATACTACACAATTCATGTGAGATGTAAGAAAAATAAAAGCACAACATATAGCAAGGATAGAACAAAGAAAAACTGAAAGCATTCAACATTAACACCACCCTTTGTTTACTCATTTTCAATTGGGCAGCATCATTTTTCTTCAATGGATCAGATTGTGTCAAAATAAAGGAAAATGTTATGCCAAAAGTTTCCTTGAATAAGTGTAGGGTGATGCTTAAAATAAGTGGAGAAAAGCATTTGTTGGGGACAAATATACACATATGTATACATTGTTGTTAGCAATTAGCAACCGAAACTTTAACAAAACTTTCGGTCAGAGCTTAATAAGTGAATGGGTAAGTAAATGAGTTGAGACTAAACAAAATATAGGTTCAACGAAATAAACGAATGAGAATATCTCTTCTCGTGATCCCTTCAGTTTCTAAAATCAGGACACCTTGAACGCTTTACTTCAAACTAATCAAATATGTAGGATTAGACACATGTATATGCAATTATTTCCATGTAATTTCGTTTTTTTAAATAAGGAATCAAACATGGATAGAAGTCGGAAAAAGAACAAAGATGTTTTTTAGAAAGATATAGAAATAGAAAACACAGAATCCCCCCCCCCCCACACCCCACAAAAATAAATAAATTAATTAAACTGATGAAACTAACAAACATCAAGATTAACAATTGGAAAGAACAGTGAAGTGTTTTACCAAAAAAAACTTGTGACGCATAAAAAGAGAAGGTGGAGATGCACCTGAATGAGTTTCATTTTGAAAGATATCATTAATCTTCTTCTCCTTCTCATACTCCTCCCAGGCGTATGTTGAAGAAGATTCCTAGATGTACTTTTTAGTGGCAATCGAGGGTTCATGTGAAAAGAGAGAATCGAGGGTTATGCCAGCCGTAGAACCGACGCACATTATAAATTCAAATATTTAAAATATTTAACTTCAAAATGTACTGCATACTACACAATTCATGTGAGATGTAAGAAAAATAAAAACACAACATGTAGCAAGGATATAACAAATAAAAAGTTTTTTGAGCAGCAGTTCTAAAATATTTAACTTCAAAACGTACTGCATACTACATAATTCTTTTTTAAAATGTTCATTGAGACAAAGGAAGAAATGTTCAATTTTTTTTACATAGAAAGAAATTCTACTTCTTTAAAAAAAAAAATCCTTTATTTAAAAAATGAATATTACTTTCGTCACAAAATTAATACTACTTTCTATATAAAAAAATGAACATTGCTTCCTTCGTCTCAATGAACATTTTAAAAAAGAATTATTTTTTGGGATGAAGGAAGTAATGTTCAATTTTTTGGACAAAAAAATGTAGTATTATTTTTTAGTTATACATTTTGAGTCGAAAGTAATATTCATTTTTGATATGAAAGAAATAATTTTTTATAGTAGTACATTTTTTTAAGTAATTATTTTAGACGGAAAAATTATATTTCTTTTAGTTTTCTTTATTAAAACATAATTTTTATATTTTTATTTTGTAATTTAAAGCGAGACGGATAATGAATTAGCAATTTGGTTGTGTTCACACATAAGAAAAGAAATTAAGAACTCGCTAGCGAGTTCAAATTTATTGTTTAGTTTTCTTAATTAAAACATAATTTTTGTATTTTTATTTTGTAATTTAAAGCGAGACGGAGAATGAATTAGTAATGTGATTGTGTTCACACGAAAGAAAAAGAAACTTAGAACTCGCTAATTCAATTAGAGAGTTCAAATTGTGAATTAGCGAGTTCAAATTTATTTTATTATTATTATTATTTTAATATTAAAATTTAAACTCGCTAAATGGTTTAGCGAGTTTAAACAAAAAAAATTATAAACTCGCCGTACCGTGTAGCGGTCTCAAAAAATGGGTCATTTTGGTCAATAGTTTTGAAGAATTATTATTTTGGGATATACTTTTTTAAAATGGAATATTTTGAGAAAAAATCATTTTGGGAGGAGATGTCATAACCGCTGGTAACTGCTGTAGTAAGGGGATCCATAGATTCAATCACAGTCGTTGTTTGTCTTTTGCAAGATTAAATTTGAGCCACTCTTTGTGTGGCGGTTAGATCCCACCTTTATTGTAATACTAGCCTAAGCCCGTGTCCAAGGCCACGTTTTTTGTTTGTTTTTTTTTTTTAAATATGCCCGTGTCCAAGGCCACATTTAAAAAAAAAAAAATTTATAATTTTTTTTAAAAGGGCGAAATAGGAAAGAGAGTGAATAGTGAGGGCAAAATGGTCATTTTCGCGGATGGAACTATTCACACCACTGTTCAAAACAATGGTGTGATTTATAATATAGATAGACTAGTACTCTCTTACCCGTGTCATTGACACGGTGACGGCATGCGTTGTTGCGAAGTGAAGAAAATTGAAAGATGAACATCATTAAAAATCCCCCAAAGTCAAGGGAAAAAAACCAACAAGTTGAAGAATTACAGTATACCTGTAGTAAATAAACAAAGAGCATTCACTTATTTATTTCTATTTCTCCAACTGATGCTATAAAGTTCTATGATTTGAATCAATATTTCTTCAAAAGCTAACTTGTGAACTCAGAAATAAAATGCAAATTATTGTGGGATGCACTAAGGTTACGCATGTATGAAATTATCATGCTAACTAAACACACTGTGAGAAAATTGACAATATTCTTCTTACCCTCAGTTTGTTTGTCATGTTTCCCTGATGCTAGCCGGGATCAGCTTTGAAGAATCTGCTACATTTGCAGCAGCAGTAGTAGGCTTTGGAGGCTCATTTCTAGTAACATGTAAATATCTTGGCGGAGCTCGAACATTGCTTGTGGAGGTAGGGTTATCTTTGGGGCCTTACCACTTTCAGACAGGTAGTCAAAAGAGTTTTGTCCTCCACCATCACCGACTCTACGACCCATAACCACTGATTTTACCAAAGTATCTCCACATCCTGATCCAATTTCCATAATGAAATAAAAAACCATAAGAATCATAAGATAGTAAAAATCATAAAGGCCCATTGTGAGCAACAATACTTTTATTTTAGAGGCAATCGTAGACTATCAAAATCCACGATCTACTAAAAGTCCCAAAGTCCTAATGGGAGTGCCTAAACATAGACAGACATGTACCAAAACAGTGTTTGAGATAAGAGAAAAAAAGGTACAAATATGAATTCATGCCAGGTGAAGAGGCTAAGAGAACTATATTTATATAAGCTCCATTACCACTATCATTGACAGATTTGCATCCAATGTTTCTACATTAGATTTGACCCATTTGATAAGTAGGAGAACGGTTCTCCTACGTGCTTCAGCTCTTCTAATCGCTCTGCATCCCTTTTAACGATGAACAAACCCCTTACAACCTAGTTTAACTCATCTAGATAATTTGTAAACAACGAAAGACATATATACTTGTTCAATCACTCTCCTAATATACGCTTGAGTGAAAATCGAGGGTTCCTGTGAGAAGAGAAAATTGAGGGTGAAAGAAAGAGCCAACTCTAAACTACCTTCATAAGCAACTTATATGCGCTTCTCTGACAAACAATATGGCTTCATCAGCAATGACGCTGAGCCAAGCCCGCCAATTGGCTGCAAGTCTCTAATTTGCTCTCCTTCCAGGTACATGTGAAAATTCCTCAATCTAAAGCTAACTGACTCACTACCACCACCATTAGAAATTGATGTCCTAACTCTCTTCTTCTTCGAAAGGTGTGGCGAATAGGCAATCATTGAGCGTGAATATTTGACAAATGCATAGTAATACAGGAGCCCCTTCTATAGAAATTCACATAATTAGCCCCAACAATACAAGTGTTGCTCTCACTTGAATTTCACTACTGGATCAAAACCTTTAACCACATAATAGCTACAACACGGGAACAGACAAATCACTAAATCAAAACAAAGCATTATGATTTAAAACACAAAGTAAAAAATACTACCTTAATCAATTCACTAGCCCATGCCCTAGATAGCAATCTTTTTTTTTTTTTTCTAAAAAGACATCAAAAGTAAAAAACAGTGAGAGGGAAAGACCAATTTAAGAGGAAAAAAATAGTCAATTTGAGTTTCAATCCCAAAAGCATATGCAAGAATCCTAGAAAAGAGAAATTAAGTGCAGGAGATATCAATGTTGGTACCAAACTGGTACCCTAGAAAACTGAGTGTAATGTTCAAAGAAGAAAAGGCAGGAGATGCAAAAGACCTAATAATGAGAAACCCTAAAAGTTTCCAAAAGCACTTACCTGAGAAGTGAGAAGAGAGAATATGCGGCGGCGATGATTGCTTAAGAGTCTCCAACCGAAAAGAGAGAGGGAGAGGACTTCTAACGTGAGAAAACTGAGAAACGGTTCGCAAAGTCGCATGCCTCAATCTCGGCCTCCCGCCGCCTTCTCTTTTCCGTTCTTCCCCATCGACGCTGACGTACCTGTTCTAATGGCGGCCTATTGTAAGGAACAAGTGGGGAGAGAGAGAGTTCAGATTTGGAAGAGAGAACGAACTGAAGTGGGAAGGGAACATCGATGGGTTTAGTAACAGTCAAAATCTCAGATTCAATCACAGCCGTTTTTTATCTTTTTCGAAATGAAATCATGACCGCTCTTTGTATAGCGGTTAAAACCCACAATTATTGTAATATAGATTATATTATATTGTAATTTGTAGAACCGGTGGAACCGGATCGAAACCGGACTATTAGAACATGACCGATAGGATCGGTCCTACAATGTAATGGTCTGATCCTGGTCCTAAATTTTTACAGAACCGACTTATTTGATCCGGTCCTAATTTTCTAAAATTTTGATAAAAATCGGATCAATCTGGATCGTAAACACCCCTAGCCCTAATAATATCAACACTCTTTTAGTGGGGGCTTGTGGGTCTTTTTACCCATAACCGCCAGAAACTAAGCCGGATATAAAATTGAACAAATTTATACCTCATTTCAAACCGTTATCAAGAATTCAAGATTCTAAAAGAGTACTCCCTCCGTCCCAGTTCAATAGATACCAACTTTTTGGGTGTGGGAATTAAGAAAAGTGAGGTAAGAAAGAGAAAAATGTTAAATGTTGTGAGTATGAATAATTAAATAGGAGAGAGAATTAGTGGGAGGAATAGTTAGGAGAGAGAATGTTGTGAGTGAAAAAGTAAAATAGAAGAGAGAATGAGTGGGGTAAATAGTGAAGATTCCTTTTCATTTTGGGTAAGTATCAATTGATGTGGGACGAACCAAAAAGGAAATAAGTATCCATTGAACTGGGACGGAGGGAGTATTTCATCTTGGGTGAAGAGAAATTGAAAATCATACAATCCACCATTGACGGCGACGGAGGAGGACGGAGGGTTTAAGCTCAATTCCAGTCGTCAATTCCTTCTTTCATCTGGGTAAGTTTGCTCAATTTTTTGTTCATTTTCACCTCTAATTCAAACCCTAACCCTCTCTGTTTGCCATTATTAGCCAATCATATTCTTGACCTAATGTAATGTCATAAATTTCAGTTTTTGTTACCCTGTAGATATGCATTTCTTGATTAAGAAATGATCAAGAACATAAATGGGTCATTGATTTTGGGAAGGAGGGAGTACATTTAACCATTCAACTTTAGATTTTTAGGGTTAGTGACTTATCTAAAGTATAATGATTAAATGTCCTAAATGAAAATACATAAGTGGTTAAACTTGGTCAAAAATGTGATTGCCCACCATTCTTTGGTTGCCACAATTTTGTTTCAAATTCTTTTATTTTCATCTTGTTTGATCTTTTAGGAAATACTGCAGTGAATTCGAGTGTATTGATGGGTTCTTCTGAGTATGGTGGTCGAAGGGTCATTCAGAAGCAAAATGTTGATAGGATCAGCAACTTACCCGATGAGCTGCTTTCCCACATTCTCTCCCGACTTCCAGCGAAATGGGCAGTTCAAACAAGCATTTTATCAAAGCGTTGGGAGAAAATTTGGACCTCTATCACTTGTCTCGACTTTAAAAACCATACAAGTAGTCTTGGGAATAATAATGCTGTGGAATTTTCAAATTTTGTTGGTCATGTGTTTCGAAGTTGCAATCCCAAGCACATTCAGAAACTGATTCTGCATTTTCCTTGGTTCGGGGCCGATCAATCTAGGGTTATAACTTGGATAGATGAATGGATCAAGCACAAAGTCAGTGAGGCGGATCTCTATTTTTCCAAGCTGCCATTGAGTGTATTCAGTTGGACGACTCTTACACATTTGACATTAGGTTGTTGTGTTCATTATGATGCAGAAGGTGTTTCATTTAATCTACCGTTTCTGAAAGTCCTTTGCATTAACGGGAGATTCAGCCCCTTAATGGAGAAGCTTATCAGTGATTGTCCTGTGCTCGAAGATTTAACTCTAAGGGGATCTAGTGGAGGGTATATATCCGATACTTTCATGGTGTCTGCACATACTTTGAAGACTCTCCGGTTACAACTAATTCGATACAGTTTTTACAGTTGTTTGGGCAAAATTTCCGTAGAAGCCCCAAATCTTGAATACCTCCATTTGAGTGAGAGTTTCATTACTTATAATACTAAAGGAAATTTCTCATCACTGGTTAAGGCATATGTGAATATTGGACATATTTCTAAGTGCCATATCTTTAAGGTTAGTTCAATTCTCTTTGGTTCCATACTCTTAACTATTTTTTACAAAGCACACATTTGACATTTCTCTTTTCATTGTCTTAGATAGATCTTCTTGTACCTTCATAAAGTTATGTGATTCTTAATTGTGTCTTTTCTGACCTTTGTATTCGTTATGACATTTTTGAACAATACAGGACTTTCCTCGCGGTTTCGCGCTGCCCAACTTTGCTTCTTTGACATGTTTGGAAGTCATTTCTTGTGATAATAGTTTCTGGGTAATGCTCCCTAAATTTATTAGAAGCACACCAAGCTTGGAAGTTTTATCTTTAGAGCAGGTATCTATGGTTTCATACTCTGCTTTAATCACAAAAGTCTTTGCTAGTTATTGAAGTTTGACATTTTCCTTTTAATTCTTGAAGAAGGAGAGACATGATACTGCATCAAATGATGAATATCATTGGGTTGAACCAAAATCTGTAGCCAAGTGTGTGCGTCACCACATTGGAGTAATCAAAGTTGAAGGGTTTAAGGGGAGAAAACACGAACTACAACTTATCAAGTATTTTCTAGGTAGTGCCAAGGTCTTAAAGACACTCACAGTCAGATGTCAAGGAGCTAAACATGAAGAAGAGATAAAGTTCGTTGGAAAACTACTGGATTTTTCAAGGGCTTCAAAAGACTGTAGGGTCAAATTTCATGGAAATGTTATCTCAAACTTATAGATTGTCTCTTTCGTAAGAGTTTTTTGGAAAATGTAAGTGGTTTATTTGGTAATTGTTTTGTAGAATATTCACATTCAGATGGTTATGACTATTGATGTTACTGAATATTTCCTAGTTTAGATTCTTGTGAAATATGCTCCTCATGTTTGAATATTGTACTCTGTGTTGTGTAATCTATATGCATTTGTGCTATATTTGCAGATCGAGATTTTTTGTAAAGAGTATTGGGTCTCTTTCGTGATCCAAAAACAAATGTAGGTACCTCTTTTGGTTCTAACTGATGTTACCATTAACTTCATCTTGCACAAGTTTGGTTTTTATCAAGGGAAGGGAAGGTGGCAGAGTGGTGGAGATGGAGTGGCACGATGGAGATGAGGGAAGGTTTCTGGAAAATGTTAAAGGGAATTTGTCTCAACTCTTCCTGTTTTATAATTGATTATTGGATGATGGTGGAGGTTCTGGGCTGATGGTTGAACTATTGGGTTGAGGCCGATGATGGAGGTGGTCGGTGATGGTGGTTGTCAATGACGGTGGTCAGTGATGGAAAGGAGAAGAGAGGGTACATATGATAAAAAAACAGAGATCTGATGACAATAGTGAGTACACTTACGTCGAAAGATAGAAGAAATGATAGAAATTTCGAGTGTTCATAAGGAAAGAAAAGTGGAAGACGAACAGAAACAAGAAAAAAAAAAGGGAAGAAAAGCATAGTATAATATATTACACCGTTTCACCATGTTTCTTTGACATGTTTGGAGGTCATTTCTTGTGATAATCGTTTTTGGGCTATACTCCCTAAATTTATTGCGTCAAATGATGAATATGATTGGGTTGAACCGAAATATGTAGCCACTTGTGTGGGTCACCACCTTAGAGTAATCAAATTTGAAGGGTTTAAGGGGAGAAAACACGAGCTACAAATTGTCAAGTATTTTCTAGGTAATGCTAAGGTCTTACAGACACTCACAGTCAGTTGTGGAGGATTGGAACGAGAAGAAGAGATGACGTTGTATGGACAACTAATGAAGTTTTCAAGGGCTTCAAATTACTGTGTGGTCGAATTCCATGGAAATTTTATCTCGATTTATAGACCGTCTCTTTCTTAAAAGTTTCTAGAAAACGCATGTTTCGTACAATATTTTGTAGAATACGTATTCACATTCGGATGGTAATGACTAATGATGTTACTGAATATTTCCTAGTTTTGATTCTTGTGAAATATTTTCCTAAGCTCCCCATATTTGAATTTTGTACTGTGTGGTGTTGTGTATCCTATATATGCAGATCAAGAGTTTTTGTAAAGTTTGTTTTTGCAGGCAACATCTGATAAGAGGAGGATGGAATGTCAAAGAAAATTTATGACCCCTCCGTTCAAGATTAAGGTTCTTACTTTTCTTTTTGGTCTGTCTCAGAATAAGGTTCTTAATTGCTAACCACTACCTTTCACACCCATCAGCCACCAACGATATCCTTTCGATCGTCACCACCACATAACTCCAACAACATTCTCCCATTAATTCACCATTTCTCTATTAAATCTAATCCATATTCATGAAAACTGATGTGATTGTGAAAATTGGATTTGAGCCTGTAACGGTAAATGAGGCCCAATATGATGAAAATGGGCCAAAATCGTTTAGTGCATGCATCAGAGTGGGTCCAAAGTAACTTGGCGACATAAAAAGGTCGGCGTGCGAGAATAAGGTCATGCGGGAAGCATATATAAGTTAACATTAGCTGAAAATGACATCGTCACGAGGCTAAAAATCTCGCCTCGATGGGTGTTCGAGTTGGCGGCAATCCGGAGTTTGTCGCCTTCCATTTGATGGTCGGCACGTGACCGGTGACTTTGAATGATGTTTAGACTGTCACAACTGGACCCCACCATAACCGTCAATTATAAGAGATTTGACAGGATGAACAGTGGCGTCTCCACTAACTTTGGGGGTGGTTGACACCCTTTGTTGATGATTGACATATGTCCAAGACATGTGTAAGGCACATGGTGCATGGGAGTATAAAAGCAACATGGAATATATCATTATGTAAGTTCTCTTATTATCTCCTAAGCTTTCTCTCTCTAAAAACTCCATAGCTTTCCTTGATTTGTGACCAGTTAACTTACTCTCACGCCGGAGGGGTAACGTCGGAGACGCCTCCGACTTAGTTGACTCGTCTTTCATGTGTGTAGGTGACCAAAGGAGAAGATAGCTGACGTATCCTCTTTTTCCGTGTTCGGACGGTCCTGTGCAACCATTTGGTTTGGTAGCATCAGTTGGTTTCGTTGCCGGGACCAATTTTCTTCTCAGTTTGGTCCGCTCAAAGCTTGTTGTTTCTTGGTTTGTTTGAGTTGGTGGCTGTTCTTGTTCTTGTTTGTAAACCCATAAAACCCTTCTTTCCAGTTGTTGTCAGCCTTGTTCTAGTCTGTATAAGCTTTGTTTCTTGTTAGTGTACCTGTTTGGCTGTTAAGAAACCCATAAACCTGTAAATATGGGTCAAGATAAAGGAACCCCGTCAAAGACTGGCCAGAATTTGGCTCTGAAAACCCCAAACCCTAAGGATACTCGTATGGACAGAAGGTCTGATAGGGAAGGTGATGTACATTCTACTGAGACAGAATCGACAATCAGGCGTGGTAGAGAGCGGGAATCCATGGCGCGAGCGGATAAGGCAAAGGCGAGAAACGAAGGGCAGGATCCCGCCCCCTCAACGATCTTCCTCTTGGACCACAACGTAGGCAGCAAAGCACAACATCTTTACATGACTTTGTATGAGTATTTTTAAGATAGTTAAATGCAAGTGTTTTTGAAGGGGACATATGTAGATATATTTTTATGGTTTGAGTTACTTGATATGACTTTGTATAAGTATTTTTAAGATAGTTAAATGCAAGTGTTTTTGTTTTAATAATTGTGTATATGGTGATGCATAGATTGATTACAATATAGTATTTCTTGTTGTATTCTTGTATGTGTTTATGTCAATGGTATTTAGGAGGGACAAAACCGTCCCAAATAGTTATTGGAAGGGCAATCATAACCGTGCCAAATGTATTTCGAGATGCAATCAAACCGTGTCAAATGTATTTGGGACGGTAGACAAAAGGGTGACAAATGTATTTGGAAGGGCAGGAAAAACCATGCATAATGTATTTGGAAGGGCAAACAAAACCGTCCCAAATACGTATTTGGGACGGGCCACTAAAAACTGTCCCAAATACTCGTAAATAAGACAGACCTGCTCAATCGTCACTATTTCCATGCCAAATACTTTTTGGGACGGTTTTGGATTGTCACAAATGTATTTGGCACCCTTGTATTTGGGAGGGAGCCAAAACCGTCCCAAGGCTGTCCCAAATACTTTTTGGGACAGTTTTGACGGTATTTGGGACGGTTTTTGGCCTTCACAAATATCCCTTTTTCTTGTAGTGGCAGGAGCCGACTCAAATCCCGCCTAATGTGCTGGATAGGGCAGCCGGCAAAAGCCGAGCGAAGGAGCAGGTGGCGAGCCAAAGTGTATCGAAGAGGGAGGAAAGGCGAGCGAGGGATATGCCGCTGCCCAAAGAGAAAGCAAGGGGAGCCAAGGCGAGAAGCCACCAAGGCTAGATCAGAAGGAGCTGTTTGGAAGAGAAGGTATCAAGAGTTTGAGGAGGATGGAAAAAGAAGGAAAGTGTATCATAAATCTGGCAACTCGCGAGATGAGTCTTATTACTATGAGTATGAAGGAGATGAAATGGGATCAACTATGGATAGAACGTACAGGCCAAGTCGTTCAAGATACTCAGATGAAAGGTCGCACCGTTCTGAGAAGTCGCGGCATTCGGAGAGAGCGCATCGGGATGTAAGGTCATCGCGAGATAGAGATCGTAGGCGGCATGAGAAGAGTGAGAAAAAGAATGAAAAGGAATGTGACAAGAAGGCTGCAGAGGCTGAGAAAGCTGCAAAGGTCGAGAAGGCTAAGAAAGAAGATGATGATTGCTGGAGGGTTGACATATCAAAGAAAATTAAGGAGTTAGAGGCGGGAAACAAGGGTGAAGAGGAAAAGGATTCTTATTTGGCCCCGTTTGTAAAAAGTATTCAGAATGCCGACCCAGATCCTACATTCCGCATGCCTAGCTTGTCGAATTATTATGGAAGTACCAGGGCAAGATGACGTGCCCCGAACCGTGGACCTACTTTGCCACACGCCGGGACACGCTCTGAAGACGCCATAAAAAAAATCGAAATGTCCTTTCCAAAATATGTCAATTTCAAAACCTGCTTAACATTAAGAAAACTTCCTAACTTACCATTAAAGGTAAAACCATTAAACTTTTAAAACTAACTTAGACCACTTTCACACCATTTACAAACCACACACAACTTATTTACAAACCAAGGAACATAGTTCCCAAATTAAAAAATATTTACAAAGCCTTTAAAAGTTGCAAAATAAAGACAACATGTTAAAGTCTCGGAATGCTACCCAAGGTTATACATTTACATAATGTATCCTTACCAAATACCTTCCTCAACAAAATCCCCACTAGGCGCCCTCTCGGTGCTCAACGTGCCCTAGCCCCTGGCTCGACTCTATCTAAGAAAGCAATAAAAGGACGGGGTGAGAAAAATCTCAGCAAGTTATTATATATGCAACAATATGATATGCAATCACATTAGGAAGCATATAACAACAAATTATCATATATATATCACATTCTTATCAATACAAAGAAAGATATATATACATATAACACATAAGTGCAATAATGTAACACTTAGAAGGATACTGAGCCAAGGTTTCATCCTCAAAAGGATATCACGATCCGAGCAGCAACAACAGCCGAAGAAGCGGTTCCGAAACCCAATCACAGTAACAATAAACAGGAATACTGACACAAAGTCATACCCAATAGTGCAACTAGACTACCCTTGAGCTAGTTCACTACCCCCAAACCATGGCCAATGGCTGGGCAAACAGGGAAGCAGTGTATGGATTACAACGAAATCGGCTCGGGTGCCATTATAATCCCATAACACTGCCCAACAAACAAGTACCAGCTGGACTTTCAAATATAAGCAAAGTAATAACTACTTGCTTAAACAACCAATGTATGATTCCAAAGTAGGGAACCATACAAGTAAAGCATATCAAAATGATAGCAACATGATAAAAAGTATCAATTAAAAGTAGAACTAAGGCTAAACCATCCTTGAACCAATTCAATGAACTTAGGATTCCAAAGTAGGGAACCCTAATCCAACACATCATAAAGATGTCAAACAAATGTAAAATGTGCAACACATAAGGTCCACACACTTATAATAATCATTCAAGGATGTAACATCAATTATATAAGAATTTTAAGCAAGTTAGGTTAAATAAAATTAATGGTTCCAACCTACTTTAACCAAACATTTAAACGTCTTCCAATTTAAGACATCATGTTGTTGTTCATACATTGTACGTTGATCATAGTGTTCAATTGATTGAAATCTATATTATAAAATTGGACTTACATTGCTTTGAAAACAGTTCAGCAAAATAGGGCAGGGCACGACTCGTGACCCTTAAACACCCCCTCTGATACAGTCGTCCAACAAAGGCACGACTCGTGCCATAGGGCACGACTCGTGCCCTCAGCAGAAATTCAGGTTCAGTGCTGAAACATCAGTAACAACAACACATATGTAAAAATCCTTTATTCCCAGCAAAAACAACCATACCAAAAGTACAACTTCAGTTCCATGCAACCCAATATTACCTCAACCCATTTCCAAATAACCAAAATCCCATTTACCATTTCAACACACACCAAAACAAATTCCTAGTTAGCCCAAAACCATTTTTTTTTTCCATTTTACACACCAAAACCATTCTTTACCACTTCCCAACTCAAGAAAATGATTCCAAAAATCACCTTCAACTAGTAAACAACAACAACAATTATAATACTAAATGAACATGAAATTCAAGAAAAATATAATAACTTGAAATTAATATGAAAATTTGAAAACTTTAATCGGATGGAAATGTGCTCCTTCTTCTCCCGAACACAACAAAATGAACGGATTGTTCAAAGGATTTTTCTTGATTAAATGGGAGATTTTTAAGTAGGAAAGATCAAGGGTTTGGTTTTGGTCCAAGGTTGAGTTGAGGAATTACTTTGTTAAAATGAAGCAAATTAATTTCCATGGATAATCATCACTATTTACACCTAACCTCTTTCAACCTATTAAACCCTTTCCACATTAAATCCTTTTTGTTATACTTTTTACACCCAAGCACCTCAATGATCATAATAAGTTAATAATAAATTTTCAAAAGTTACCATTTTAACTACGCACTTCTAAAATTTTCAATAAGACATTAAATAATGATTTTTTTAGTTTGTTAAAATTTTTAATATATCATATAAGTTATAAAATGCTAACTAACACATAATTATTACCAATCAAATGCAACACATCTAATTAAATGAAATGCACTCCAAATATATATACCTAAGCATGACTCTAAATAGAACCTGGGATTAGGGTCGTGACACGAGAACCCATGTTGGCGGGTTTGAAGTGACTATATCTATGTTAACCAAAAGTGAAGCCATTTTGTGTAGAGCTGAAATTACCCGGATCTGATAGGCCTCACGGCCCCGGCATCTGGCATCATTTCGCTCGTTTCTTGCAGTTGGGAGGTGTCTCGCCGTTTGTTTTCGCATTTGTAGAGTCGCCACGCCAATTTTATTAAGCCCAAAACATTGAAAAAGGGCATCAGTTTAAAGATATTTTTAAACTGTTTTTGTGTGATGAGATTTTGAGTTCGGAGGTCAAATGACTCCTCGGGAAGAGAATATTAGAATATTAGAGCTCACCCGAGTCGCCTCGTTAAAACGAGTCTTTCAGATACCCCTAATATTCTTTAACTGTTGTGTGTGTGTGTGCGTGCTTTTAAAAATGCATGCTGTATCGGATGTCTACATTGTATAATGTTTAATGAAATGTATTGAAATAGTGTAGGAAGGAAGCCTTACCAATGTTGGTTCGTGTCTGTCTTCCGCCGGGGAATAGTGTTTGAGGTCGGAATAGTGTTCCGAGAGGGGCCGGTTGTCTGCGGACAGAGTTTCGGCGTGAGTTGAGGTTGTAAGCTGCGTTCGGGCAGAGGTTCGGCGTGCGTTGGAATCGTCGGTTGGATTCGGGCAGAGGTTCGGCGTGTTTTGAGATCGCCGGTTTGACTCGGAAAGAGCCGGGACACCGTGGGAAAGACCAGGCAAGGCCTCGGAGTACCACGAGGGGCCTCAGAGTACCTCGAGAGTGCCTCGGGGCAGCGCGAGAGCGTCGCGGGAGCGCTCGGAGAGGCTTCGGAGCACCACAAGGGAGCTCGGAAGGCCTCAGAAGGATCCGAAAGGGGCCGGGAATGCATCGAGAGGACTTAGAAGGGGAGCCAGAAGGCTTAGGGAGGAAGAGAGAAGTGGGATGGTGTGAAAAATGAGGAGGAGGAGCCCTCTATTTATAGTAAAAATTTTCGTGCAAGAAGGTCCGTACGGACCTCCTTGGTTATCCAGAATTTTGGACTTCCTCGATTTGAGGGAATATGTGATGATGGTGAATATTCTGGAATCATGATGTCCCCTGAGCAATAAGGTCCGTACGGACCATCTTGACATGCAAAGAGGTCCGTACGGACCAACTGTGCAAGAGGGTAATCATTTTCTCCGGGATTTGAGGGAATATTGTGGACTTTAAGGGGATTCAGTAATTATGACAACAAAGAGGTCCGTACGGACCATTATTGTTTTTCCAATTTCCTGAATATTCCCGAAATGTCCTTTTGTCCCTTTTTATCCCAGGAAGGCTCCTCCCTTGGTTTGGCTGAGGGTTTGAGAGGATTTTGAGAGGGTTTTGAGAGGGTTTTGAGTGCCAGAGGTCTTCGAGACTGTGTTTGTGAGTCTGCGGTGTTTCCTATGTGCTCGGGAGAGGGTGATCCAGATTGGGGTACTTACAAAATCCCCTCAACGATGTCACTTACAGAGGAAGTGGGGTCGTTGATAAGATAAGGGTCCTAATCTGGATCATGTGCTGGGAGAAGAAGTGATCGTGAAGGTCGGTGTGAGGACGTGGCAGTGTCCTGTGGTGTGACCGTTTAGGTCAGTTGGCTGGACCCTGTGGTAGGATTCCTACGTATCCCTGGCGGGAATCAAGCCTGGTCGTAGTTCGGGTGTGGGGTTAGTGTTTGTGGTGCATGAGGACAGAGGAGGTCCTCTGACTGAAACTGTGTGTGCGGACGTGGTAGTGTCCTGTGGGTGACCGCATAGGTCAGTTGTGAGGACATGGTGGCATCCTGGGTGACCGTATAGGTCAATGGCTGGACCCTGTGATAGGATTCCTATGTATCCCTGGCGGGAATCAAGCCTGGTCGTAGTTCAGAGGTGGTGAATTTGTGAGTGTATGTGGGCGTGGTGATGCCCTGAAGTGTCGTGTGACCGCCGAGGTCGACTGTGAGGACGTGGTGGTGTCCTGGGATGGAAATTTTACGATTTTCCGAATCGGGTGGTTTAAGGCCTTCCGGGCCGGAGATAATGATTTGGGAGGTTTATACGGTCTTCCGAACCGAGTGATTTAAAGCCTTCCGGGCTGGAGGTAGTAGTTTGGCTGATTTATACAGTCTCCCGGACTGAGTGGTTTAAAGCCTTCCGGGCTAGAGATAGGTATGTGGCTGATTTATACAGTCTCCCGGACTGAGTGGTTTAAAGCCTTCCGGGCTGGAGATAGCAGTTGTGCGGTTGTGCCATGCGTGAGGACTTTAAATCGTCTTCTGGCTGCGGCTGGCGCCATGTGTGAGGACTTTGAATCGTCTTCTGGCTGCGGCTGGTGCCATGCGTGAGGACTTTGAATCGTCTTCTGGCTGCGGCTGGTGCCATGCGTGAGGACTTTGAATCGTCTTCCGTCGGCTACGGTGCCATGCGTGAGGACTTTGAATCGTCTTCTGGCTGCGGCTGGTGCCATGCGTGAGGACTTTGAGTCGTCTTCTCTTTTTTTTTTTTTTAGCAACAGACATTTATGGGTACCTGTAATAAAACACTGCATTTGCATGGCAAGAGTATTTTATTTTAAGATGTAATGTCGTTTTATTGATTCCCGAGAATTGTCCTAGGAATTGTTGCTATTATTTATTTTTTATTTTTGTGCATGCCACGTGAGCTGGGAGTGCGTTTGTGGGTAGTGTATGCTCGCCGGAAATGGTTTTGGCCAGTGTTTGGGCAATTTAGAGCAAGGTCCTGTTGGGGACAGTGGTTTTGTACTGTTTGCTGGGGAAATGGGTCCTGGTTGCAAAGAGGTCCGTACGGACAGACCTACATTGCAAAGAGGTCCGTACGGACCATCTTTGCTTTTTGGGAGGACATAAATGCTTTCCAGTGTCTGGAGTTTCCCCATTCCCCATTTGTAGCCATTTTCGAGCTTTCTTCCCCATTTTCTCTAGGAACCTCCATTTTTGCCATGGATTCTTCGTATGTTCCAAGAATTTTGTCGAGGCTTTCGCAGGAGAAGCAAGCACACTTCCTTCAACAGCTGAAAACGTGGATGAGATACAGTATGAGGCATCAGAGGCAGGCTTTCGAGGTAAGGTTTCATCTTTGCTTGATTTGGTCTCTTAAGGAGTTGGTTCCTGATTGGGAGTTGTTGCGGGCTGCCGCGAACATCTGGGAAGTTAGGAGGCATGTGTATTGCTTCTCCTACAATGAAATGGTGCCCACCTTCGAGGATTTTCGGGCTTTGATTGGAGGACCGGAGGTGGAGACCATCTCGCTTCCTTTGATTGGTGGTGCTTGTAACGACCCTAACCCTAGGCACCTATTTTAGTATCGTATTATATACCTTTTATATTAATTGTTGACCTTATGTGCTTTTAATATTATTGTTAATATTATATGTTCATTTTATATTTTTAATTTGCTTAACTTAGGATGAAATGATTGGTAAATAAAATAATGTTCTTGGGAAAAGTATAATAATAGGAATGGATGAAATAAATAAACTGTGAGTAGTTATTCTTATTTGTGTAGAGAAAATATAAAAATAGAAAAAGAAAATGAGAAAGTAAGAAAGGGGTGAAGGGGGGGCCATAACTTCCCTTAATTTCCTCACCATCTACTCCACTTAGTCAAATTCCCCCCATACTTCTTCTAGCTCTTCCATCATTTCCCCTATTTCATCATCCTCCCTTTATTCTCCTCCATTATTCTTCTTCCTTCTTCCTTCTTCTAATTTCCATGGAAGCCTCCATGGAAACCTCCCTAAATATTATCTTCCCAAAAATTATTATAAATCCAATCCTTCTCCATTTGAAGATCCGGGTGTACTTTCATATTCGTAGTGGCAAGGAGAATGCATCAAGCTAGAGAAATCATAGTTTCACCTCATATCTCTAAAGTAAGTTATTATGACTTCTTTCTAATTATTGCACATTTTATGTGTAAATGAATGTTTTATGAAAAGAAAAAGTATATTGTATTTTTAATATGGTTATTTGAGTAAGATGATTTAATTGATTTTAGTTAGTAGATGAGGGTTTAAAGATTGAAGAAATGAGGATATAATGGGAATAATAGGTTAATGACTTGAATGGGGTTATTAGGATTTTCTCTTCTAAGTAATGTTCATGAATTTTGGTGTTGTTATTATTATTAAAATGGTTATTAGATGCTTTGGAAACCTTCTTGTAGTTAAGAAATTGGTTTATGTTATAGTATGATGTGTTGTTTAAGGAAGATGATCAATAGTGTAAGAAAATGGATTAAGTTAGATTAAGAAGGTTAAACTTGAATCATGGTAGTGAAATGGGTGGAGAATCAAATGGTAAATGATCTAGGGTTTTGTTATTTGGGAATTAAATGATTTAAAATGAGGTTTGTAAAGTTAGAAAATCCTTTTGGTATTTTTAAGAAAGATCATTAAAAGGGAAAAGAAAATATGTGGAAAAGAGTTATAAATTTCGAAGTGCTGAAATGTTCCTTGGGCGGTCGCCCATTGGCCCTTGAGCGGCCGCCCATCCCACCAGAAATATCAAACCCTTTTGACCCTTGCTTGGGCGGTCGCCCATAGTGACTTGGGCGGTCGCCCATGTCACCAGAAATTCCTCAGTTTCCTTTCTTGCTGATTTTCACCAATAACCTCGTGGCTTGAATCCCAACCATTATAAATTAGTAGAAACCTAATCTACTTAGGAGATGAATTAATCCTTTTAACCTAAGTTAAAATAGAATACCTTGGCTAGGCCATGATGTATTATTTGGCCAGAATGGAATTGTTGGAAGTAGGTCTTGCACCTTTATGAATATGGTTCAAGTTGAGTATTGACTTTGTAAGAATGGTTTATGGTTTAGGGTGGCCTTACTTGATCCCATACCTTGGTGATTAGATGAACAGTGTAGAGATTATAATCACACTATGGTGTTGGTTGGAATGTTTATGTGTTACATCAATATATTGTATCCCAATTGTGGATTACTTGGTATATGGTTATGTTGTATCCCAAGTGTGGAATATTTGACTTGTTGTTACATTGCATCCCAAATGGGGATTATTTGGTTATATGGTTACCTTACTTGAATTTATATTCATTGATGGTATTGATTAGCATGAGTATACATTACCATGTTGTTATATTATGATGCATAGTGTATTAAATGGTTGTTGCACTATGGTATTGATTTCATGAGTATACATTACCATGTTATTATATGATTATCCCTTTCTGTGGATTTATTTCAAGTATCTATTATGTGCTTGAACGTGTTGATATTCGGGGGTATAATGAAATTCAATCATTTATTGATTTGTTCTATAAGTGATTGAAGGTTCATTATATCTGTGACCGTTCCCCTCTGTGGCCACAGAGTGGGTGTGCTAACGACTGTATTGAGCATGAAGAAGCCTTACAGACCTGTTGCGATTGGTGATTAGGGGGAATGCTTCTGTATTAAGCCTAAAGCTTTACAGTTAGCGATATTATTGTTGGATACTCTTATATAGGTATCTTTTCTTATATGGATCTCTGGAGTATGAGTCCTATAAGAGGTGAATGTGCTGGAGGCAGTTCACCAAAGAGAGGAGTTTCACTCCCACGTTGTACGACTTATTGTTCAGACGGGAAAGGTAAAATGAGGTAACGTAAGGTGTTTACCGCTTTCATAATGTGTTACGTGCTACCATGCTATGTGTTGCATATTGTTTGGCATCTTGCTGCATTCATAATAGCTTATTGAGATTTATTCTCACCCCTTCCCTTTTACTGCTTTAGATTGTGCTGAGACAGGTGACCTGAACCAGTAAGGCCGGGAAAGAGTTTGGACTCTTGCTTTTTGGGACTTGTCTGGATAGGTATATGAGTGGGTTGTCAGGAGTCATAATTAAGTATTACTCTTTTATAAGTTGTAAGAAAAACTCTTTTGTTAAACAATGTTAATTAGGGTTTTCAATGTAATTAATCAAGGATGGTTATTAACGTGTTTGTTTAAATTCCTCCAAGTGGAGATATCATTATTTGATTTTGTTTATGGAAAATTGAGAATTGGTTTTCTTGTAAAGGCAAATAAAAGTTTTAAAATTATGAGATGGGTTTTCTCAGTTTGAGCTTCTCAAGCTCGGGACACGCGTTAGGTCCCGGGTTGGGGTGCTCACAGTTGGTATCAGAGCTTAGTTTAGAGGTCAAGGGTAGATGTCTAAACTAAGGGGGAGTGTGTGGTAATTGACGCCGAGTGTTTAGTGCAGAAGTTTGTTCTAACAGCTGGAAACAATAATGACCAGCGAAAGGTTCTAGAAAATGAAGGATGTTTAAATTGTGGCCTCACAATCATGGTATTTTAGTAATGAATTAAAATGGTCTTGGATTGAATATGAGAAATGTTGTAGGTGGGTTGGAACATTTTACTTGGGTTGAAATTTGATAAATTAGTGGAGATGTGGTATAGTGAAGTTTTGGTATAGTATTGATGTTAATAAAAATGATTTAAGTATGTGGTGTTATTTAGGGTTCCTTTTCATGAAGTTGGCTAAGTTGTAAAGTTGTTGTTATATGTGTTGAACAATGCTATTATTACCGTATAAATGATTTTTGATAAGTTTGACAATTTGTTTGGTTGTTGGAATAATGAGAAAGGGGTTTGTAAATGAGTAGAGTGATGGTTTGATCAAATATAGGTTGGTAATTTAAAGAGTATTATAAAGGTTAACATATGGTGGAGAGAGTATTGTTGGGTGGTTTGTGATGTGTAAAAGTAATGAAAATAACTTGGGTAGTGGTTGAATGAATATGACAACTAGTGATAATAAGATATGATTTAATGTGGGAAGATAGAGTAATAGGGTTATAGGACTTGGAGAGAGTAGGTGGTATCATTTGAGAACTTTATGCTTAAAATTGACTAAGTGGTATAGTTGTGGTTGAATTGTGGTCATATATAGTATATGATGTATTAAGTAATATACATGATGGTTGTAATGGTTAGTCAATTAAAAAGGGCTTTAGAGATAAACAGGAAAAGGTGGTTTTGGAATGAATGTGGTAAGGTTGATATTCAAAGTTATTGGGAATTATGTATCCATTTTAGTAAGTTATAATGATCATGAAAGGATTTGAAGAAAGATTTAGTAATAGCAACATTGTCTAGAGTAAAATGGTGTTGTAAAGTAAAGGCCTATGGTCGAGTATGTGTTTCGGTTCCAGGAGAGATAAATCCCTCAGAGATCACTAGAGGTATATTCCCTGTCTCAGGAGTTAGGGGTCATATTTTATAGATCCTGTTGCATATCATTATGTGTAGCATCGCATGTTGCTTCTATGTGGCATATGTTGCTTGAGATTTTGTTTTATTGTTAGAGGATTCTGCTCTTATGAGAGAATACCTCGAATCTCCTTTGGTTTACCACGATGGTGATGTGGTTTTAGCTGAGCATGTATTGCTAGTTGATTTAGTATGATTACCGATGTGTAATTATGATATATACTTGACCTGGAGGGTTAAGTAGTTGTGCTTTGGTAGACTATCCTAAGAAGTAAGTCTCCTTTTCTATACCTAAATTGAGTATATTGGTTGTTAATATAAATAAACATTTATATGGTATTCTTATTATGTAAGCATTAAAGGCAGAAAGTTTTGGTTAAAAGTGTGAAGGGTAATTGGTATGTGTTAGACTTGCATAAAAAAGTCTTTTCAGAAATTTTATGTGCTAGTTGTGAGTAGATGGTAATTGTGTTCCCATCAAGGTATTTCATGTGTTGATTCTAAGTATGATAATCAGAATTTTAAATCCTTATTTTGTTGGCTTTATGACAATTATGATTGATGACCTCTTTGTTTATTTAAAGTTTCGAGAGGATCATGAAGATAATTTGTGAGTTGTGTTATTTACCTTTAGTGGAAATTCATCGTTTGAGAAGTTTAGCAAATGTGAGTTGGCTCGCAAGGATTTTATATTTTGGGTTATATAGTCTTGAGTTTGAAGGTTACCATGGATCTTACAAGGATTGAATCTGTGATCTTTGGATTGACAAGTACTATCGAAGGAATTTTAAGGAGTTCTTGAGAATTGAACCATCGTCACTTTAGTTAACTCTAATGGATGTATAAATGGTGTAGGATGTAATCAGGATGAATCATATTGATAGAGTTGGTGAATAGATTGGCTATAGATCCAATCCTTACTTTACCTAATGAATGTGAGGACTTTGTGAATTTTAAGTGCGTATTAAGAGGATTAGGTTGTGATATTATGAGAATTTGGGAAAGTAATAGCGTATGCTTTGAGGAAGTTAAATTAGATAAAGTGAAATCTTCTTAGTCCCTCCCCGAGAGTGGTTACGATTGTTTTGCGTTAATTGAGTGGAACCTTATCTTTTGAAGCTCCCTTTTTGAGAGTTGCTACTGATCCTAAGAGTTTGAAGAATTTAGTTACTTGAAAGGAAGAGATTAGCAGACTATCTAGATTCTTGGAGAATAGGTTGTGGTTTGGTGATGGACTTCCTTTCAAGTTGAGAAGTTAATTAATCTTAGCAAGTTTGCGTATAATAGTAGTTTTTAGTTTAGCATTAAATTGGTACCGTGTAAAGATAGAGTATTTTAGGGAAATGAATTGTATGATCCCTCGTTTGTATGGAGATATTCCACTATTGGTGATTAGACAGATTAGACTCATGAGGGAATACCATTGAGAGTTATTAGAATTGCAGTTCAGGGAATTGAAATCCTAGGGTATTCGGGTTGTGAAAACGTATAGAAGAATCATGCCGTTAAGGAAACTATTTGGAAGTTGTAATTTGAAATGCGTGAGGGGTAACCTTTGTTATTGATCCGTAAGGTAAGCCAGTTTAAAATTCGGGACGAATTTTCTTTAAGGGGAAGTGAATGTAACGACCCTAACCCTAGGCACCTATTTTAGTATCGTATTATATACCTTCTATATTAATTGTTGACCTTGTGTGCTTTTAATATTATTGTTAATATTATATGTTCATTTTATATTTTTAATTTGCTTAACTTAGGATGAAATGATTGGTAAATAAAATAATGTTCTTGGGAGAAGTATAATAATAGGAATGGATGAAATAAATAAATTGTGAGTAGTTATTCTTATTTGTGTAGAGGAAATATAAAAATAGAAAAAGAAAATGAGAAAGTAAGAAAGGGGTGAAGGGGGGGCCATAACTTCCCTTAATTTCCTCACCATCTACTCCACTTAGTCAAATTCCCCCCATACTTCTTCTAGCTCTTCCATCATTTCCCCTATTTCATCATCCTCCCTTTATTCTCCTCCATTATTCTTCTTCCTTCTTCCTTCTTCTAATTTCCATGGAAGCCTCCATGGAAACCTCCCTAAATATTATCTTCCCAAAAATTATTATAAATCCAATCCTTCTCCATTTGAAGATCCGGGTGTACTTTCATGTTCGTAGAGGCAAGGAGAATGCATCAAGCTAGAGAAATCATAGTTTCACCTCATATCTCTAAAGTAAGTTATTATGACTTCTTTCTAATTATTGCACATTTTATGTGTAAATGAATGTTTTATGAAAAGAAAAAGTATATTGTATTTTTAATATGGTTATTTGAGTAAGATGATTTAATTGATTTTAGTTAGTAGATGAGGGTTTAAAGATTGAAGGAATGAGGATATAATGGGAATAATAGGTTAATGACTTGAATGGGGTTATTAGGAATTTCTCTTCTAAGTAATGTTCATGAATTTTGGTGTTGTTATTATTTTTAAAATGGTTATTAGATGCTTTGGAAACCTTCTTGTAGTTAAGAAATTGGTTTATGGTATAGTATGATGTGTCGTTTAAGGAAGATGATCAATAGTGTAAGAAAATGGATTAAGTTAGATTAAGAAGGTTAAACTTGAATCATGGTAGTGAAATGGGTGGAGAATCAAATGGTAAATGATCTAGGGTTTTGTTATTTGGGAATTAAATGATTTAAAATGAGGTTTGTAAAGTTAGAAAATCCTTTTGGTATTTTTAAGAAAGATCATTAAAAGGGAAAAGAAAATATGTGGAAAAGAGTTATAAATTTCGAAGTGCTGAAATGTTCCTTGGGCGGTCGCCCATTGGCCCTTGAGCGGCCGCCCATCCCACCAGAAATATCAAACCCTTTTGACCCTTGCTTGGGCGGTCGCCCATAGTGACTTGGGCGGTCGCCCATGTCACCAGAAATTCCTCAGTTTCCTTTCTTGCTGATTTTCACCAATAACCTCGTGGCTTGAATCCCAACCATTATAAATTAGTAGAAACCTAATCTACTTAGGAGATGAATTAATCCTTTTAACCTAAGTTAAAATAGAATACCTTGGCTAGGCCATGATGTATTATTTGGCCAGAATGGAATTGTTGGAAGTAGGTCTTGCACCTTTATGAATATGGTTCAAGTTGAGTATTGACTTTGTAAGAATGGTTTATGGTTTAGGGTGGCCTTACTTGCTCCCATACCTTGGTGATTAGATGAACAGTGTAGAGATTATAATCACACTATGGTGTTGGTTGGAATGTTTATGTGTTACATCAATATATTGTATCCCAATTGTGGATTATTTGGTATATGGTTATGTTGTATCCCAAGTGTGGAATATTTGACTTGTTGTTACATTACATCCCAAATGGGGATTATTTGGTTATATGGTTACCTTACTTGAATTTATATTCATTGATGGTATTGATTAGCATGAGTATACATTACCATGTTGTTATATTATGATGCATAGTGTATTAAATGGTTGTTGCACTATGGTATTGATTTCATGAGTATACATTACCATGTTATTATATGATTATCCCTTTTTGTGGATTTATTTCAAGTATCTATTATGTGCTTGAACGTGTTGATATTCGGGGGTATAATGGAATTCAATCATTTATTGATTTGTTCTATAAGTGATTGAAGGTTCATTATATCTGTGACCGTTCTCTCCTCTGTGGCCACAGAGTGGGTGCTTAACGACCGTTATTGAGCATGAAGAAGCCTTACATGCACTGTTGCGATTGGTGATTAGGGGAATGCTTACGTATTAAGCCTAAAGCTTTACGTTTAGCGATATTATTGTTGGATACTCTTATATAGGTATCTTTTCTTATATGGATCTACGGAGTATGAGTCCTATAAGAGGTGAATGTCTTGGAGCGGTTCACCAAAGAGAGGAGTTTCACTCCCACGTTGTACGACTTATTGTTCAGACGGGAAAGGTAAAATGAGGTAACGTAAGGTGTTTACCGCTTTCATAATGTGTTACGTGCTACCATTCTATGTGTTGCATATTGTTTGGCATCTTGCTGCATTCATAATAGCTTATTGAGATTTATTCTCACCCCTTCCCTTTCTTGCTTTAGATTGTCTTTGAGACAGTGACCTGAACCAGTAAGGCCGGGAAAGAGTTTGGACTCTTGCTTTTTGGGACTTGTCTGGATAGGTATATGAGTGGGTTGTCGGGAGTCATAATTAAGTATTACTCTTTTATAAGTTGTAAGAAAAACTCTTTTGTTAAACAATGTTAATTAGGGTTTTTAATGTAATTAATCAAGGATGGTTATTAACGTGTTTGTTTAAATTCCTCCAAGTGGAGATATCATTATTTGATTTTGTTTATGGAAAATTGAGAATTGGTTTTCTTGTAAAGGCAAATAAAAGTTTTAAAATTATGAGATGGGTTTTCTCAGTCTGAGCTTCTCAAGCTCGGGGCACGCGTTAGGTCCCGGGTTGGGGTGCTCACAGTGCTGCTGTGAGCGTGAAGCTGACAGGTTTCCTTCGGACTTCGTTGGAAGAAGTGCAGGGCATGATCCTTGATTCGGGTCATATTGACATTTCTGAGCTGCCGGAGCGGTTCATGGTTGATGATTAGAGTGACGTCTCTTGGGATGTATTTGCCTTGTGCGTGATAGCGACGCTTTTCATGGTCAGCTCCCTTGGCATTTGCGATGGCGCTCTGCTAGATGTAGTTGGGCACTGCCGAGCTGGAGAGGATATTTTCCCGTTGGTGCTGGGGGAGACTCTTCATGGTATTGATCGTCTGGCGACTGGGGATCGGTTCATGAGAGGGGGAAGCCCCGCTTTGCTCACCTTGTGGCTGCGGGAGAGACTTCAGGCCATGCCCGAGGCTCCGACGTCGTTTAGTTCGTGGTCATTTGCTCAGCGACCTCTGGTGTTAGATATGGATCAGTCCGCCTGGGAGAGATGATGGCACAGCTTGGTACGCATCAGATCCGCTGGTGGGTTCCGCACTGGGGGATCGAGACTAGGAGGACCTTGCAGGAAAGGTCCTATGTGGTCAGAGTTCCAGGTTTGCCTTGGTCCTCCCTCTATATTTCGTCGCTTGTTTCCCGGCAGTTTGGGATGAAGCAGGAGCCTTTGTTGGGCTGGGATGACCTTGCTACTGTGGAGATTGTTCCCCTTTGTATGGCAGCTCCAGGTGCTTTCTTGTATTTTCTGAGGGTATGGAAGTATTCCGCTTTCCCTCCTGTGGTGCTCCTTAGACGTCGGGAGAGTTTCGTATTGACGACTCAGTACTTGGCCTGGTATGAGCAGCGCGTTGGGCAGTCCCAAGTGGCTTTGGAGAGCAGGCGGGGGGCTATTCTGGGACCCGGTTGCCGTAGTAGCTATTGCCTTAGGAGTGCCGAAGCCTGGTCTAACCCTTTGGATGTGACGGGAGACACTTTGTTTGACTACGAGACAAGAGTTGACCGACTGACGGAGAGAGGTCCTCTTTTGCAGACTCGCAGGGAGGAGATCCGAGCCGAAGCACGGGCGAATGAAGCCCTGAGAGCTGCTGGATTGTTTGACTCTACGGGGAGGACCCCTGATCTCGGACTGAGAGACGCAGAGTTGGCTCACGTGGAGCGAAAGAAGACTCGCTGGGGACGAGGGAAGAAAGGGAAGAATGGCGAGGGGACAAGCGCAGAAGGCGCGGAATGACCTCCTAGGTATCCATTCATTGCATTGCAAACACATTATTTATTAAATGTATTAAGCTGTTTTTTAGCATGTTGTGAACTTGAGAGTAGACTGTGCTTGAACTCATCAAGAAATGTTGTAATCGTTAGTGATTTGTGATTTACTTTTAAAGCTTTGTCGAGACGCAAGATCTCTTGTTTGCTTTTGTGTATCTTGTGAACCTTGGCGGCGTCCATTTTTGGACTTTCTTGTTGCATCTGCGGACTGAAGCAGTCTGGGCCTGGACGGCAATCCCCTTTGCTTGGGCTTTGTGTTTGGATGGGAGGTTGGATCATCCTTTGACAAGTCGTTGTGATGGTCTTTTCTGTGGCTTCCTTGCCTCTTGTTAGCGTCGGGCTCTTGACCTTCCTTTTTTTTGTAGCTTCTGCTTGAGCTTCTTTTATTTTTGTAGCTTCTGCTTGAGCTTTTTTTTTTGAAGCGCGTGAAGGCGAAGATAAGCCCCCGGCTTGGAGGTTGACATGGATCAATCGTTTGACGTTGAGTGACCCTCGGATGTCCTTTGATGTTGCCGCCGCTGTTTTGACTTGGTCAAGGTGAAGTTGGGGGCATGCTCCTGGAAATGTGCGTAGTTTGATGGAGGTCTTGATTGATATTCAAACTTTTGACTTTTTTTTGTATTTTCAGACCGGACCAATTAAGGTTGCCTACGTTCCCCCGGACTAGAGGGCTCAGGTCTGCGTAGTTCGACACTACATGGAGTGCTAAGAGATTGCACAGTTGTTCTTCTTTAGGCGAAGTATCTGCGAAGTTTGCTTCCGTTGACTGGATTCATGAAGGGATTGCCGTCTAGGTCTGTCAGCTTCATGGCACCTCCGGAGAAGATCTTTTGAACCACGAAAGGGCCGATCCATGTTGGTTCCCACTTTCCCAATGGGTTGGTTCGAGTGGGAGGCTTTTCTTTGAGTACCAGATCACCTTCCCTGATGTCTCGGGACTTGACTTTCTTGTCGAAAGCTCTGGCCATCCTGCTTTGGTAGGCTCAGACGTGTTCCATGGCCTTTAGTCGTCGCTCGTCCAGTAGAGCCAGTTCGTCGTGTCGACTTCGGAGCCATTCGACTTCGTTGATGTCGTTTTCCAGCAGCACTCGGAGTGAGGGAATTTCTAATTCGATGGGAAGGACTGCTTCCATTCCGTATGTCAGGGCGAATGGGGTTTCTCCTGTAGCTGTTCTGACTGATGTTCGGTAGCCCCAAAGTGCAAGGTGCAGCTTCTCAGGCCAATCTCGTCCTCGGGTGGTCATTTTTCGGATGATCCGTTCGAGAGTCTTGTTTGCTGCTTCTACGGCGCCGTTTGTTTGTGGCCGGTAAGGAGAAGACTTGTGGCGTGTGATCTTGAATTCGGCCAGCAGTCTGTCGCATTCCCCTTCGAAGTGTGAGCCGTTGTCTGATATGACCTCATTCGGGATGCCGTACCGGCAGATGATGCTTTCCTTGAGGAAATGTGCGACCTTCCTGGAGGTGAGCACCTTGTAGGACTTGGCTTCGACCCATTTTGTGAAGTAGTCGATGGCGACCAAGATGAACTCGTGGCCATTGCTGCCTGGCGGAGCAATTTTCCCGATGACGTCAATTCCCCAAGTGGCAAAGGGCCAGGGCGTAGTCATGCAGTAAAGATCGTTAGGAGGTAAATGATTGAGGTTGGAGAACCGTTGACACTTGTCGCAGCTTCGGACAAAGTAGATGCAGTCTGCTTCCATGGAGATCCAGTAGTAGCCCATTCTGAGAATGATTTGCATCAAGGCTCTGGCGTTCATGTGGGGACCGCAAGCCCCATTGTGTACTTCGTCCATGAGCTCGTTTGCTTCTCCCTGGCTGATGCAGCGTAAGAGTGGTCCTTGGTAGCGTTTCTTGTATAGCATGTCCCCGAGGATGACAAAGTGAGATGCGAGGCGTTTTAGGGCCATGATGCTCTTGGCTTTGACTCCTTCCCTGCGTTGACCTTCTTCGTTCATGAAGGCGGTTTCCCCATTTTTTGAGGTATTGGAAGATCTGGTCTGTGTTGGAAATGGACTTGCGTCTCTTTGGCTTTTCAGCAATCTTGCAAATCATTGTGATTAAAACCTTCTCGCCAGCTTGGGCCCGGTTTTTCTCTCGTTTGACAGCATGCTTAAATGTTTGCTTGATGCATTTATTCAATTAATGTGTTTGCTTCTTTGTTTAGATGATTTGTTATTAATTGTGAGTTAACTCATCATTTGTTAAAGATGCAATGAAAGGATCTTTTAGAAAGGTCAGACTTTTCATTGAAAGCGTAAAAACTGTACATTGTTTATCCAGGACTCACAATCGTTGGGCGTAAGGCCGTCAAATGACTCAAAAGACGTGAATTCCTAGACAACATGACTCAAAGCTAGACTTTAGGCGACGAGGGACTGGACCAGGCTTCATAACTCTTGGTCGGATGTAGCTCTAGAGGGAGTGGTGATGGTTCTGGTGGCCAATCTTCCCTTGGCACGAGCCCCGGAAAATAGCTTGCATGGGGTTCGATTTCGAACCAGATCGCGGAGGTTTTTGGTTGCTCCCCTGATGATGTCCCTCCATTAGTGTTGTTACCAGTCCTTGGAGGCCTTTGATGATAGAAATCGCCGAGGGCTACTTCTAAGAGGGCGAAACATTCGCTGATTTGGAGTTGATTCTTGCTGATGTTGATCATTTTCATAGAATCCGCCTCTTTATCTGGGATCTTTGCTTGGACGACATTTACAATGTCTGATTCGAGAGGGCATGTTATCTCTCCTTCCTTGATTAGGCCTTGGAGGAGGTTGCTCCAATGTTCGTCTAGGTCTGACACCGAAATGTTGAATTGGACTATGCTGTGATGGTTGTCCCCGTGAGATCCGAGAGTGTCGGCCAGAGGGTTGTCCTGTACCAATGGAGCGGTGATGAGCCAATTTGCAGGAGGGTTTTCGGCGAAGTAAGGGTCTACTCCTCGATCAATTTCCATCTGGGCTTCCATCTCTTGATCCTCTCTTAGGCATTCTTCACAGTCGCATATATCAGAGTTGTCATCCTGACCCATGAGTTCTTCGATTTCCAGCTCGTCGCGGCTTAGAGCGTGGATGTAAGGATCCACTTCGTAGCGGGACAAAGCGGGAGCTTCGTCTGGAGAAGAGTATTCGGTCATGTCGGGACCTTCTTCTGGGTTGTAGCTTGCTGGCCAAGCGCTTGCCATTGTGCTGCTTCCTCGGATTACCTCGAGGTTTCCGTTGGCGTTGATGTATTTCACGCATTGGTGAAGAGTGGATGATACTGCCTTCATCTGATGGAGCCAAGGTCGTCCTAGCAGAGCGGAGAAGGTTGAGTTGATTTCCACGACTTGAAACTCTACTGACTCCATTTGTTCATTGAACTGGATCCTCAGATTTATTTCTCCTACAACAGGGCGTGAGGTGGAGTCGTAAGCTCGGATTATCCGGGGTGAGGGCCTCATCAAGGTGTGGCTGACACGGAGTCGCTTCAATGTGCGCACGGTAATGATGTTGATGGTGGAACCATTATTGATCAAGACATTCGGGAGGTAAAACATCTCCATCTTTACGAGGATGAGGAGAGCCTCGTTGTGTCTATTCTCACATACTGGCAAATCATCGTCTATGAAGGCTAAACCGCTTCCAGTGCTGCCATTTGATTCAGTCTCTTCTGGGGAGCGCTCAATCCATCCATTGGTATGCCTTGGTTGGGGCAAAGATCGTAGGGAGATAGTTGCCCTTGGGCGTTCTTGTCTGGATTCCCGATCGCGGGATCGTTTGACTTTGGTTTCACGTTCCCATTCGTAACGAGATAGCATGTTGACGGTTTCGGCAGTTGCAAAGAGCCTGTCCTTGTTTGGAGTTTCGTCGAAGGCTATCATGTTTACCTTGTCATTTAGGGGAAATGGATTTTCGATGGTATTGGGACCACGAGGGCGTTCCAACTTTCCCTCCTCAATTAGCCCTTGGACCACTTGCTTTAGAATGAAGCAATTGTCAGTGTTGTGACCCGGGTAGTTGTGGGAAGCGCAGTGTTTGCTCATATCCAAGTTGGGCTTAGGAGTCTTGGGTTGGAAATTCTCAAGGGGCTTGGGAAGATTCCGCTTTACCAGAGCTTCAAATACTTGTCCCAGGGGCATTTTGAGGTTGTCAAGATGCTGGAACTGTGGGAAGCGAGGGGGATTGTTATTCTTTGGGGCTGCTTGATCGCGGTGTACTTGAGCCCCATTCTGGATATAGTGTACTGTTCCGGCTGCTTCTTTCCCTTTGTTCGGGGCAGGAGTCGAGGTTGCCAGGTTTGTCCGATAGCGGTAGGATGAGGCAGGGGTTGCTGTTGTCTTCTGAAGGCTCAGAGTTTTCTCAAATTTAGTCCCAGCGTTGACCATGGCACGGAGATCCGGATAGAAGTGATGACTAATCAAGGTCCTCAGGGCTGGCTTGAGGCAAGAATGGAAGATGTCCATCTGCTCTTCTTTGGAAAGTGGATCCATTATTTCACTGAGCTTCCAATTCCATCTTTTGTAGAACTCGCCAACAGGCTCATCATCCTTTTGCTCAGTGGCTTGCAAATCGTGGCGGTTTGTCTCCCACTCAAGATTGGTGCGGTACTTCTCTAGGAAGATCTCGCTGATTTGGTCCCACGTGGAGCGGTTTTATGCCTTTACGTTGAGGAACCACCTTAGGGCTGTGGACTTGAGAGAATGTTGGAAGTGATCTGCCATCTGTTGAGGGGTTGCCCCTTTGGCTCTCATACCCAATACATACGTGTCAATGTAGGTTTTCGGGCATTCTGTCCCGTCAAACTTTTCCATCTCTGACATCCTGAATTTCGGAGGGAGCGGGACCACCTTGCTTGGATCAGTAGGTAGGAGGGAGTCCTTTCGAGAATTGGCCAGCTTGCCTTGCATGTCCTTCATTTGCTCGATCAGCCAAGCCATGTGGGGATCGGCAGGTTGAGGCGGGTTGTTATTTTCGGGGATAGAAACCGAAGATGGAGGTGGATTGGCTGATGGGATCGCCATTCGGGAGTCTTGGGGAGGTAATTGAGTGTATACCATCCCATACCCTGGAGTGATGAAGTTAGGGGCGTGATTGCCGGGTCCGCTAAGGGTTGTGTTTGGGAACTGGGGAAATGCTTCATTAGCCCAAAGTGGCAGACTAGCAGGTGGCAGATTTGAGATGTCGGGATATCCGCTTGGGATGCCCGTCCCGGGTAAGCATGGGGATTTTTGATTATGACTGTGAGGCTCGTATAGAGGCAAAGGATTGAATCCTGGGGGGTACCGAGATGCATGGGGATCTGGCAAAGCAGACACGTATGTGTGCTGTTGGTATTGAGCTTGATGTGCAGAGCCGGGAAACTGACTGTGTTGAAGCGGGCCTGTTGGAGCTGCTTGACTGACACCTGAGGGGAGCTTTGAGCGAGAACTGCTTTGCGTTGCTGGGATCTCGTAGCTTGGCGGAGGCGGGACCTGCTGATAGCTTTGAGAAACCGGGGGTGCCGGTATTTCTTAAATCTTACTATGAGAACGAAGGTTCCCGTCGAGGCTGAGGCGACGCCACAGGGTCCCTCGAAGACGCAGGGTGTCTACGATCCAGGCTTGCTGCTCTTCTTGGCGCTTCTTGATAGTTTCGAAGGCACGCAGCACCTCCTCCATTGTCTGGAGGTTCCTTAGTGGCGGGGTTCCGTTTCCCTCACTATTATCTGTTGATCCTGTCATGGGGGAGTAGCGGACGGTGTGGACCGTTGAACTGGAAGGGCTGTCGGACCTTGTGACCTCAATACTGAAAAGGCGGCTCCCTGGTATTCTTAACCACTCTCGGTTCGCTGGAGGGGGTGACGGGTAAGGTTTAGACATGGGAAGACCTTTCGGGATAAAAGGGGAAAGCTCACGTGGCAAGTGATTTCCGTTTCTTTTATTATTTTTTATTTTTTGTTGTTTTAAGTTTACTTAAAACGTGTTTTCTCAGAGTCCTAGGTAGGTTGGAAAAGATTGCTCTTCTTTTTCGCAACTATGCTAGATCCTGGGTCAGTGGAGACCATCTGTGCGGCTATAAGCCCCTCGTTTTGCACCTGTATTTCGACATCCCAGGTGATGCCCGGGCGAGGGTCCTATAGTGCAAGCGGTTTCCACCGGCCTAAAAGAAAAATCGAACCTAAGGACCGAGCCTGTCATGTTCGTTTTGATGTGTTAGCCATGTGAATAGTGAGCCGAGCTAGCCATTGAGTCAAGATCAGGTCAAGAGTTCGGCATGACCTCTCTTTACCTTGCTTGCGCAAGGGATCTGTGACGTTAGGCGTTGGCTGGGTCATATCATCATGGCTGACGTATCAAAGGCTTGATGACATAGTGTCATGTGAGCATGAATGTATATCCGGGACGGAACATCGTCTGGGTGTAGCTTCGGAAATCAAGATCAGGTCAAGATTTTAGCATGACCTTTCATCGCTTTGCTTGCGCAAGGGATCTTGAGTTCCAAGCCTTGACTCAGAAAATGGCCGGCATGGTATATGTATCCAAGCTGTATGACACGGACTGGGTAAAAACCAACCGAGTCTGTACAGAGTGTGACTCAAGACTCAAACGTGCAGGGTTGACGCTTGGCTAGGATGGGATGTTTGGAATGATCCCGCCACAAGGCCCAAGAGGCCTAGGAAGACCAAACGGACTGCATCTAAGACCACTCCGGGTTAAGGGTTGTAGTGTGCAGTGTATCCGAGGCAGCAGTGCGCGTAGCGTGCGGTGTAACCGAGGCAGCAGTGTGAGTAGTGTGCGGTGTAACCGAGGCAGCAGTGCGAGTAGTGTGCGGTCTCTAAAATTCTTTTTCTGAGTAAAACAGAAGTTTTTGGAGAATTTTAAAATGTATGCACAGATGTATATGGATGCATTTTTTTGTATTTTTATTTTTTGTAAAAATAAAAAAGTAAAGCACGTGCACACACACATAACAGTTAAAGAAAAGGGGTAAAATGAAAGTTTGACCCTCATCATTGTTTTAAAAATCTTTTGTTTTGTTTAAAAGTTTTTATAACAAAATGTCCCCAGTGGAGTCGCCAACTGAAATTACCCGGATCCGATAGGCCTCGCGGCCCCGGCATCTGGCATCATTTCGCTCGTTTCTTGCAGTTGGGAGGTGTCTCGCCGTTTGTTTTCGCATTTGTAGAGTCGCCACGCCGTTTTTATTAAGCCCAAAACATTGAAAAAGGTCATCAGTTTAAAGATAATTTTAAACTGTTTTTGTGTGATGAGATTTTGAGTTCGGAGGTCAGATGACTCCTCGGGAAGAGAATATTAGAATATTAGAGCTCACCCGAGTCGCCTCGTTAAAAAGAGTCTTTCAGATACCCCTAATATTCTTTAACTGTTGTGTGTGTGTGTGTGTGCTTTTAAAAATGCATGCTGTATCGGATGTCTACATTGTATAATGTTTAATGAAATGTATTGAAATAGTGTAGGAAGGAAGCCTTACCAATGTTGGTTCGTGTCTGTCTTCCGCCGGGGAATAGTGTTTGAGCTCGGAATAGTGTTCCGAGAGGGGCCGATTGTCTGCGGACAGAGTTTCGGTGTGAGTTGAGGTTGTAAACTGCGTTCGGGCAGAGGTTCGGCGTGCGTTGGGATCGCATGAATCACTCGGGCAGAGGTTCGGCGTGCGTTGGAATCGTCGGTTGGATTCGGGCAGAGGTTCGGCGTGTTTTGAGATCGCCGGTTTGACTCGGAAAGAGCCGGGACACCGTGGGAAAGACCAGGCAAGGCCTCGGAGTACCACGAGGGGCCTCAGAGTACCTCGAGAGTGCCTCGGGGCAGCGCGGGAGCGTCGCGGGAGCGCTCGGAGAGGCTTCGGAGCACCACAAGGGAGCTCGGAAGGCCTCAGAAGGATCCGAAAGGGGCCGGGAATGCCTCGAGAGGACTTAGAAGGGGAGCCAGAACGCTTTGGGAGGAAGAGAGAAGTGGGATGGTGTGAAAAATGAGGAGGAGGAGCCCTCTATTTATAGTAAAAATTTTCGTGCAAGAAGGTCCGTACGGACCTCCTTGGTTATCCAGAATTTTGGACTTCCTCGATTTGAGGGAATATGTGATGATGGTGAATATTCTGGAATCATGATGTCCCCTGAGCAATAAGGTCCGTACGGACCATCTTGACATGCAAAGAGGTCCGTACGGACCAACTGTGCAAGAGGGTAATCATTTTCTCCGGGATTTGAGGGAATATTGTGGACTTTAAGGGGATTCAGTAATTATGACAACAAAGAGGTCCGTACGGACCATTATTGTTTTTCCAATTTCCTGAATATTCCCGAAAGGTCCTTTTGTCCCTTTTTATCCCAGGAAGGCTTCTCCCTTGGTTTGGCTGAGGGTTTGAGAGGGTTTTGAGAGGGTTTTGAGTGCCAGAGGTCTTCGAGACTGTGTTTGTGAGTCTGCGGTGTTTCCTATGTGCTCGGGAGAGGGTGATCCAGATTGGGGTACTTACAAGAGCGTTGGCCAGCACGCTGACTGATCTTGCCCTGGAGTGGTTTTTGGCCCAGCCTTCAGAATCAATCTCGGGGTATCAAGATTTCAAAAGAAAATTTCTAGCGAGATTCAGTGTCTCGGGGGCGCAACCTGTCCGAAAGCAGGAGTTGTGCGGGATCAGGCAGAAGGCAGGCGAGGGAATTGCGAGTTATACAGAGAGGTTCATGAAAGTGGCCAATCAAATTTCCGACATCAAGCAGAGCAACATCATTATGCTTTACAATGCCAGTTTGTTGTCGGGCCATTTCAAGCGTTAATTGGGTATGAGGTTGCCAGAAACGGCGGGCGAGTTGTATGAGCGAGTAAGAGGCTATTGTGGAGGAGACAATAATGATGATGCTGCAGTGGCGTCTGCGACAACCTCTACTTCTAAGAAGAATGTTAAGGAGAGAATTTAGTTTGTGAAGGATGAGAGAAGGGGAGATAGAGGTGGTCGTGGCAGAGGTGAGGCCGGAGGGAGTGAGGCCGTGGTCCAAGAAAAATTATTAAGTATGATTGATTGAACACAGTATCAGCGAGATTTTGAAGAGGGTGAATTTGCCAGCGGCTTATCCCATTAAAGAAGGTACAATAGGAGCTAGAGATCAGAACAGTTTTTGCGAGTATCACCAAGCTAAGGGGAATTTGACAAAAGATTGTTATAATCTGAGGAGGGTGATTCAGATGAAGATTGATGGGGGCGAGTTGAAGGAGTTTCTCGAAGGGAATGTGAGGCGAGATGAGGAGGCGAGACCAGAGAGAAATTTAGTTGATGTTATTCAGGATCCTCTCCCCAGTGTGGCTCATCTTAACAGCCAAATAATGACCTTGTCTCACAGTTTTAATGTCCCAAAATATACCGCAAGTGAGGATAGAGTGATCAGCTTTTCTAGGCGAGAATTGGCAGTTACGAAGAGTCATGGTCAGCCTGTGGTGATCACAATTTATCCGGGGAATAATATTGTGCAGAGGGTGTTGGTAGATTCTGGGGCAAGCAGAAACAATTTTGTATTATGAAGCTTTTAAGAGGATGAGGTATACTGAGGCGAATTTGGTGCCTTATAATGGTTTATTGGAAGGTTTTACAAATCATATTGTCAAGGTGAAGGGCACTATAGTGTTGGAAGTCGAAGTTGGAGAAGGGATATTGGCGAGAACCCAGAATGTGGAGTTTATGGTGATTGATTTGGTTTCCCCTTACAACGCAATAGTAGGGATCCCGTTCATGCAAAGTTTTGAAATGGTGGTTTCCATTCCGCACCAGAGGGTAAAGTACCAACTCCCAGCGGCATTGGGTGTTTGAAGAGTGAGGTGATCACTGTGATGAGAAAGAAGAAGGAGATGCAGAAAGCTAAGGCGGCAAGTACAAGCTCGTTGACGACAAAGCCGGCATCTCGCCAGTTGCGTATTAATGTGGTTGAGGCAGTAGAAGAGGAGGTAGATTGGGAAGTGACTGAAAGTATGATGAATAATACGGCAATGATAATAGTGGCGACAAGTGAAGCCCCAGAAAGTGTAGAGGTGCGGGAATCAGAAGAGTTGGTGATTGATCAGAAGTCACCGGCGAGATGGGTTTTTCAGTAGAAATGGTTAATGTGAGCCCAAATCTGAGTTATGCAAGGGTGGTAAGGTTGGTGCAAATGGTGGATCTGAGAATTGAAGAGATTGTGGATGAATCAGAGGAAGAGTGTGAATCAATTAAGGTGGAGGATTGTGAAGGGTGCCCAACGGGAAATGTCTTTGTTGATCCAAGGAAGGAGGTTGTCGCCAAGGGCTGAAAAAGGAAAAAGAATTGAGGTGGATTCGTTGCAGGTGAGGGATGATCCCGACATCCAAGCCTTGGAAGAATTGGAAGAGGTAGAAATCAATAGCTACTTTCCTGAGCAGAAAATCAAGATTGGGAAGCAGTTGTCTAGAGATGAGCGAGATTGCTTGGTTGAGTTTTTGAAGGAAAATTTGGATGTTTTTGCATGGCAGCCGGAAGATATGAGGGGCATAGATGAAGATGTCTCCATGCACTATTTGAATGCCGATCCCAACATTGAATCGTTTAAGCAGAAAGTTAGGCACTTGTCGCCGGATAAGCATTAGGCGGTTTTGGAGGAGGTTGAGAATCTTTTGAAAGCAGGAATCATCGAGAAGATCCAGTACCCGATTTGGCTGGCTTGCCTTGTGATGGTTTTAAAAGAGAACAAAAAATGGAGAATGTGTATTGATTTCACAGATCTAAATATGGCATGTCCCAAGGATTTTTATCCTTAGCCAAAGATTGACAAGTTAGTGAATTTGATTGCCGACCACAAGGTGTTCAGCTTTATAGATGCTTATTCTGGATATCATCAGATTAAGATGGCTGAGGAGGATAGGGCGAAAACATCCTTCAGAACGCCCAAGGAAAATTTTTGTTACAAGATGATGCCTTTGGGATTGAAGAATGCCGGAGCGACATATTAAAGAATGGTGAATGAGGTGTTTAAGTCGCGGATTGGAAGAAATATTGAGACATACATTGACGACATGGTGATCAAGACTAAGGATGGCGACCATTAGGGGGATCTCGCAGAGACATTTTGCAACTTGAGAAAAAATTATGAAATTGTCTATGGCTTAGAACAAGTGAGACGAAACTCACAAAGTGAGACAAAACTCACAAGTGTTGTCCTTAGTGTTGGCAACACTAACAACAACACACACCAATTCTAGAAAAACACAAATAAATAGAAATAAATCTAATTTGCAACGGAAGAATAAAAACAATACACAAGAATATAATTTTATCAAGTTATATAAATATATAACTTGATGGGTGCCAGGAGGGCAAGACCTTTGTATTAATAATATGAATTCAATATAAGGTCAAAGAAGTTCCTTAATGATAAACAATCATTAACTCAAGGAACAATATATAAAAAACTCTCTCTGAAAATGAACACTCAAAACTTCACAAAAATATAAAAATCTATATGAAATTCTCGAGTGTCGGACTGAGTGTTGCCAACACTGAATGGCAACACTGAAGAGCAGAATTCTATTTCTTGTGCAGATTTGCGTTTTCTGAATTGGATGATCTTCAATGAAGATCCACTGCACTATTTATAGGCCTCCAAGACTTGGAGCCTACTCAAAATGATCAGATAACAAGCTTGAAGTTGTTTCCTCCATTTTAGCCTTCTCTCCTCATTTGTAGGAGACTTAGTCTTCTTTGGCTTCTCTTGCTTGTACCTCTCAGCTATAGATGCCTTGTACACTGACTTGATCTCCCCCTGAATGGCTAAATAATATCTCTTTTTGCTTGGTCATTAATTAATCATATAAACACATGTTTATATATTAATTTCCTTCTCCTTCTTCATGAATCACGTCTGGGCAGTTTCTGATGACCTATTCAAGCTCATTTCAAGCAGACTAACAACTGATATTAAATCATTAATTTACACATTATTATTTGTGAAAAATACAGTAACTATTTCAGTGTTGCCAAATCCAAATGGCAACACTTGTGGCAACACCAGTGGCAACACTGGTTTGCAACACTTTGGACAACATTCATGGCAACACATGATCTAACTTTAACAATCTCCCCCTTAGTTACTGATTTCTTCACAAAATACCAATGTGATGATCTTTACAAAACACTTAATCAAACTTAACAAAAAATGAAAATGCCATGTGATAAATAGTGGCAGCATCAACCTTCAGGCAATGTTGAAAATATTTTCCATCAAAGTATCACACTCACACGAGTGGAAACATCAACCTTCAGGCAAATAATATCACATAATTTCGAATTTATCTCCCCCTTAATATAAATTAATAACTAACCAAAATAATTATTAAAATCTTAAAAACAACCATCCAACCATTTAGCAAAAACCATCCACCAAAGTTTGAAGAAAATTCCAGCCGAAACAAAGAAAAAAAACAGAAATTAAAAATGTTTAAACATCACAAACCAAATAAAAACAAATAAAATTGTTTTTGTTACCAAACCACCAAATCAAGTAACCATTCGAACCACCCTTCAACCTTCTGCATTTCCAGCTCCTTTACCTCCCTCAGTTGTGTCACTTGGTCCAGCTCCATCCGCTCCATCATCACGCCTTGGCCTTGATTGATCTCCCCCTATTTTGGAAGAAATCAATTCCACCATTTTCATCATATATGTACGCATGTCCAGCCACCCCTGTATCACTGAGTCGATGTGCTTCACCTGACTATTGAAAAAATTAAGAACCATGTCAGCATCGATCATCACAGGTGCAGTGTTGCCTGAAGTGTTGCCAATTTCAGGGGCAACACTTGAAGCAGGGGCAGTCAATGGAGGAGCAACTGAAACCATAACCCATGGCAAATCTTTGTGCCTATCACCTTCTGTAAAATGTTTGCTAATTCTATAATAGACAGGCTTTTCAGAGATATTATCCGCATTCCAAGGTTTGAAATTTTGGTATAAGAGGACATTGTAAATGAGGGAAGGAAAAATGAAGGAGGAGGTATTTCTCTTCTTGGCCCATGCAGCTAGGTGAAAAAATACCAACCTTCCAAAGTTGACTCTATGTTTCTTACCTAATTTGAACAACAAAGTGGCTTGCTCAAATGTCACCGTGTTTTCATTGGTCATAGGTAGCCAATTTTTATACTAATTTTGTGAAGCACACTAAACAGAGAAGTAAGGTGGGTAGATTTAAAATGGTCACTCCAAACTGATATTCTCCCTCCAGTCAGAAAGATGGCAAGTGTGTTAGGCTCGACATCTAAGCTCTCGTCATCAATACTAGGGAGGCCGAAGGTTTTGTTGATGATCAAAGAATTAAAATCATATATTTTGCCCCTAACAAAAATCTTTCCATAATGAGGGGTGTTCCTATCATCAATATCCTCCCTAAGATGAGCAAAGTAATTTCTAACCACACTTTCGACATAAGATGAAACTTTAGAAACCGTAGGCAAAAACTTTCTGTCCTCCAAAAATTGGTACACTCCTAACTCCTTGAATTGAGTCACAAACATGTTCCTTTCATTCAAAATCTTTTTCTCAGAGTCTTGAACCCACTTATCTAAGTTGGATTCAGTATAAAATTCTTCGGAAAGGAATGGGCGTTCATAATACCCAAAAGACTCGTAATCAGATTTTGAATCTTGAGAGGGAGTAGGAGTGGTTACCTCTGGCCAGGAGATGGGAGAATATGAAGGTGAACTTGACTGGGCTTTGGTCTTGGCAGCAGGTGTTGTCTCAGGTGTTGCCATTGGATTGGCAATACTTGAGGCAACACTGGACTGAACTTTCTGTCTCTTGGCAATTCGGGACTGGGCTTGAGCTAGTGTTTCTTCATCATCCATCCATGCTTCCTCATCCTCATCAGACGTCGATGAGGGCTCTTTAGTCTCCTTGAAGATTGGGTCTGATCCTTCCTCAGACGAAATGTTGAGCGAAGAGCTTGAGCTATCCTCCACATTAACATGATCATCAGCAGTATTAGAAGGGATTTTGGACCTGAACAATGTCTTGATCCTCTCTGATTGACGTCGAAATCCACCTCAAAATGACGAAGAAGCATCTAATGCTTTTCGTTTCTTGGTTTTCTTTTATGGAGCAAAGGTGAGTTCAACGGAAGAGGTAGCTTCTGGAAGACTTATAGGAATGGGAATTTGAGGTGGGTTGTACACAATAATGTCCAAGATTGGTGAGGTTGTGGGTGTGGCCGAAAATGTCGCAGGGGATGTCTCCATAGGGACGACGACATTGGAGGCGACACTTGAAGGGGCTAAAGGTGAGATTTCCATGGGGGACGAAGATTTTGGAGAATTTGAAGGGCTTGCCATGGATTTTCAAAGGAAGAAGACGACGAGGAACAGGGGAAGAGGAATTCCACCTAGAGAGACAGAGAGACGAGGTGAGAGAGAGGGTTTAGAGAGGAGGGTTTAATGTGAATAGTAAGGGTTTTAATTTGATTTGACAAGTTCAAATCAAATTAAATCCCTTTTATCCCTAACAAACCCAACAAACATAGCACTGTTAATCTGCCATTTTAAAAAAAAACTGATTTTTTTTTTCAATTTTAAATATATAATAACTAAAAATAATTTTAGCAATATCCATAAAATTGAGTTTTTCAAAATTCAAATAATGAATTTTTAAAAAATAGATATTTCTAAATTACAATTAGTTAGACAAAAATTAAATATTTTTGCTAAAGACCTTTTAAATTTCACAAACTCTAAATATAAGGAAATAGACTTCTGGAAATTCAAAATTTAATTAACAAAAACAAAAATAAAAAATAAAAAATAATGTAGCATCTACTAATGTGTTACTAGCAATGTTGCGTGACACACAAGGCAACATTTTTAAATAAAATCCCCTTGATATTTTTCAAAATCTATAACTTATCATTCCTTAGACAATTTTAAGCAAACTTTACACTTTTTTTTTACAAGGAATCATCGTAGTAGCGAGCTCCGTGCCCCGAGTTTTTTATTAAAGTGTAAAGCTATATGTAGTAAGTTTTATACCTTTCAAGTAGGGTACACTGTAGTAGCGAGCTCCATGTCCCTAATACTTAGTATAAAACAACTACATTATACTCCCATTTTGGCAAGGAAACATCGTCCTAGCGAACGTCGTGCCCCGAGTTACTTTGGGAGTATTTTAACAAGTTTTGCCTTTTCAAATATCAACAACAACATGAGTGACTTTGTCACTTTAAGCACAAAGGGGAATTTTATAAGAAAAATGTTAACCTTAAGTATATACACATACTAGAACAAAAAGGTCAGTAAATGCCCCTCATTTGGGATTAGACTAACTATATATATATATTTTTTTTTATAATAATAATAAAAATATACAAAAAATACACAGTGTTGCTGTCAGTGTTGGCAACACAGACGGCAACACTTGAAACAGCAAATTTATAGAAAACACAAACCAAGAGATTTTTTCAAACTTGAAAATCTCTCATGGTCTAGGGCTTTGGTCAAAATATCAGCAAGTTGATGTTTAGTATCAATATGCTCTATTTGGATCAAGTCCTTTTCTACTAAATCTCTCAAAAAGTGATGGCGGATATCTATATGTTTAGTGCGTGAGTGTTATACAGGGTTTTTGGAAATGTTTATAGCACTCAAATTGTCACAAAACATGGTCAAGATATTACTATCAAGACCATAGTCATCAAGCATATGTTTCAACCATATCAATTGTGAACAATAACTCCCGGCTGCTACATACTCAGATTCAGCAGTTGAGAGAGAGACACAACTTTGCTTGCGACTGTACCATGACACAAGATTATTACCCAAGAAAAAATAACCCCCACTAGTGCTCTTTTTGTCATCTATATCCCCTGCCCAATCAGAGTCACTAAAACCAACCAAGTTGGTATTAGTGTCTTTAATGAACCAGACCCCTAATTCACTTGTCCCGGACACATATTTACCGATTTTCTTGACAGCATTTAGGTGAGAAACTTTAGGGGCAGACTGATATCTAGCACACACACCTATGCTGAACATAATATCGGGACGAATGGCAGTAAGATAAATAAGGCTACCTATCATGAATCTATATAGATTTGGGTCAACATCCTCCCCTGCATGATCTTTGGTTACCTTAAGCGATGATCCCATAGGTATTTTTGAGCTCTTTACACTCTCTAATCCAAATCTTTTCACCAGACTCTTAGCATACTTGCTCTGAGAGATAAAGATTCCATCATCTGACTGTTTCACCTGCAATCCTAGGAAATAATTAAGTTCACCTATCATGCTCATCTCGAAAGTTGATGTCATAGCTTCCAAAAAATTTTGTAAACACGTTTTAGATGTGGAGCCATAAACTATGTCATCAACATAGATCTGAGCAATGACAAGCTCTTTATTTTCCCTAAGAATAAATAATGTCCTATCGGCTTCTCCTCTAACAAATCCATATTCAAGAAGGAAACTTGTTAGACGCCCATACCATGCACGAGGAGTTTGTTTCAAGCCATATAAGGTTTTATCAAGTCTGTATACATGATCTGGGTGGAATGGGTCTTCAAACCCCTTAGGTTGCTCAACATAGATCTCTTTATCTAAGTACCCATTTAAGAAGGCCGCTTTGACATCCATTTGGTGCAATGTGATTTTAAGGTAGCAGGCTATAACAAGAAGAAGTCTTATTAACTCAATTCTAGCCACAGGTGCAAAGGTCTCGTTAAAGTCGATTCCTTTCACTTGTGTATATCCTTGAGCCACAAGACGAGCTTTAATACGAACAATATTACCCTATTCATCAGATTTGTTTTTGTAAATCCATTTAGTTCCAATAATATTTGTATGTAAAGGACGTGGAACTAAACACCAAACCTCGTTACGGGTAAATTTTTCAAGCTCTTCTTGCATAGCTTGTATCCAGAAATTATCATTTAAGGCTTCAATCACATTTTTGGTTCAAGAGAGGAAACGAAACAAGAGTGTTTTACCTTGGAGTATGTGGAGTACATACACACATATCTAACCATATCTCTGTAGTCAACTGGCTCCTTATTTCTTGTTCGAACCCCTTCATTAACATCACCAATTACCAGAGTAATGGGATGATAATTTCTGATTCAAGATGGGGGATCTCTCCTACCTTGATGGTACACCAATCCATCTTCTTCTTCTGAGTCACTGCTCTCAGAATTTCCAGCCACTGTTATATTCTCCTGCGTTGCCTCAGGTGTTGCCATTTCAGGGGCAACACTCGGGACAACACTTGAATCTGTGTCTGTACTGGTCGAACCAGTTTCAGTTCCAGCCCTCTGTTCGACTTCTTCCAGCAAGGTCAGATGTATATCTTCAGCTGGTTCTCCTGTGGCACTCAAGTAGTCGTTAAATTCAATATTTACCGATTCTTGAATCACTTTCAACCTCAAATTATAGACTCGATAAGCATGACTGTTTTGAGAGTAGCCAAGAAAGATGGCTTTGTCACTCTTGGAATCTAGTTTTCCTAAGTATTCCCGGTCATTTAAAATGTAACACAAACACCTAAACACATGAAAATAGTGAACCGTAGGTTTCTTTCCATTTAAAATCTCATAGGGTGTCATAGTTGTACCGGGTCTTAAGAAAACTCTATTCGTAGTGTGACAAGCTGTGTTTAATGCTTCGGCCCAAAAACCTTTAGAAATATTTCTAGCAATTAGCATAACACGAGCCATCTCCAACAAAGTCCTATTTTTCCTTTCAGCAATACCATTTTGTTGTGGTGTTTTAGGTGCTGAAAATTCATGGTGTATCCCCTTTTTACTACAAAATGTAGAGAAGGAGAGGTTTTCAAACTCTCTACCATGATCTGACCTTATTTGAAAAATAGGAGAACAAAACATGTTTTTGATTTTAGGGACTAAGTGAGTAAATTTATCAAAAGTTTCAGATTTTTTCCTTAAGAAATAGACCCAAGTAAATCTAGAAAAATCATCAACTATCACATAAACATACTTCTTACCTCCCAAGCTTTCTACCTCAATATGACCCATCAAGTCCATATGTAGAAGCTGAAAACAATGTGTTGTTCCTGAGTGTTGCTCATTGTGTTGTCCAACACTATGAGCAACACGAGTCTGCTTACCCTTTTGACAGTCACCACACATCACGATGTCTTTGAGGTTTAGTTTAGGAACACCTTTGACGGCATTGTATTTGATAATCTTCTCAAGATTACTATAATGAGAATGGCCTAACTTTTGATGCCATAACCTTATATCATCAAGTTTTGTCAAATTGCACACTGGTTTATTGCCAACGAGGTAGAAATTATAACTTGATCTTATTCCAGTCATGACACAAAAGTTAGTATTATCAAACACTTCACATGTATTTTTATTGAATTTTACCTCCAAATTGTCATCACATAATTGGCTAATGCTAATTATATTAGCAAGAAGACCATCTACATGCAAGACATTTTTTAAAGAAGGAAAACCAACAATATCCAGTGTTCCTTTTCCAACTATTTCACTATTGTCTCTACCACCATAAGTTACTAAGCCTCCTTGAATAGGTTGGTACTCCGTTAGGAATGATTTTGTACCCGTCATATGACGTGAACAACCACTATCAAAGTACCAAGTTCCTGAAACGTTAGTCCTTAAAGCTGTGTAAACAACATAGCATTTCAGTTTTTCCTTAGGTAACCAAGCCTTTTTTGAAAATCTGAATTTCTGTCCACTAGTGTTGTCTTGAGTGTTGCCCTGAGAATTTGGCAACACTTGAGGCAACACTTGAAGACTGGACATTTTCTTTTGAAGAATAAAACAATCTGATTTTTTATGTCCAGATCTGTGACAGTATTCACAATCAATGGATTGATCAGAAGTATCACTAGGAATACTACCCTTTTCCTTGAAACGCTCTTTTACAAAACAATTTTTAGTTTCAACATCAAACAAGGAAGAGGTAATATTTTCTAGTGATTCTTGGAACCCAAGACCAGATTTAAGAGGTTTACTCAAGTTGAGTATCTCATCCAATTTGTATGAACGCGTGTTGAGTTTTTTTGAAGGTGGATTCAGCTAGGTTGAGTTTGGCCTTGAGTTTATCAAGATCCAAATATCTTCTACTGAGTTGAACCTCCAGCCGAGTCAAGGAGTTTTTAAGATCATGATTTTCCTTTTTCAAGAAAACCACCATCTTGTTCTCCTTTTTCCATTCCACGAGGAGGGACTTATAGAGGTTTTTTAATTCATGAATGAGCTCATATTTACAAAGTTCATCCTCTATAGACTCCTCTGAATTTAAACCAACTGAATCATGCAAGCAAATATCATTTAAAGAATCATACCTGCTGAGTGTTGTGTCAAGCGTTTCCATTTCCTGGATGACACTTGGGGCAACACTTTCTGAAGAAGTCACAAGTGTTGTGTCAGGTGTTGTCAAAACTGGGAAAACACTTGAAGTAACACTTTCTGTCGAAGGCAACTCCTCTACCGTGGCCATCATGACCACTTGCTCCGTTTTTTCATCTTTCTCCGTTCCTTCCTCCTCTCCATCACTAAGAGACACCCACAAATTTTTGCTCGCCTTTCTCAATGTATTAGCACATTCATTGGCATAGTGACCCCAACCGGAACAAGCATGACATTGAATAGATTCAATGTATTTAGGATCGGACCGGATCTTTTCCGAGGATGCACGCCTAGGTGGGGTATCTTTTTGATTTGGAGGAGGATCTCTCCTTGGCACAAAACTAGGTGTTTTGGTCGATTGGTCTTTAGCCTTTACCTGCACACTGTTAAATTTCCTAAGCATGAATTTATATTTCTTTGCAAGTAAAGCTACACTAATGTTTTCATCTAACTCCTGGAAGGCTTCATCTTCATCATACACACATGTGTCTGAAGATTCGACTTATAAGGAAATATTTTTGCCTTTAGAAGCCTCGGTTTGTTCATTGAGATTCATCTCAAAGTTTTTCAAAATGCTCATTAAGGAGTTTATGTCCATAGTTGAAAGATTATGAGCCTCTTCAATAGCTGAAACTTTAATATTAGAACATTCGGGAAGAGTACGAATAGCTTTTGAAACAAGTTGTTTATTTGTAAAAGGTTCCCCTAATACTTGACAAGCATTTGAAATATCAATCAACTTTTCAAAATAAGAAGTATATAATATCTTCGTTTTCACCCAATCTTAATCTTTCAAATTTACTAGTGAGACCTCTAAGCTTAGTTTCTCGGACACTACCATCACCTTCGCAAAATCTTTGTAAGGTATCTCAAGCATCTTTTGCAGTGGGACTATTTTGAATGAGCTTGAACATATGCATGTCAACCCATTCATAGATGGCATTTAGTGCCTTTTCATTGAAATAAGCAAGATTATTTTCTTCAAAAGTCCATTCAGATTCAGGTTTGACTTTAACGTCACCATCTTCATCTGGAAGGAGTAATGGAAGAGAATAACCATTTAAAACAGATCGCCAAGCTCGAAGATCAATTGATTTGATATGCAAGCGTAGGCGAATCTTCCAATAAACATAATTTGATCCATCTAAAACCGGTAATCTCTTTTGATTAGGGTTGGCAGGATCATAAGCCATGACAAAAGGATCTAAACACTTAGTATATCAAGTGCTAGGCTCTGATACCAATTGAAATTGTCTATGGCTTAGAACAAGTGAGACGAAACTCACAAAGTGAGACGAAACTCACAAGTATTGTCCTTAGTGTTGGCAACACTAACAACAACACACACCAATTCTAGAAAAACACAAATAAATAGAAATAAATCTAATTTGCGGCGGAAGAATAAAAACAATACACAAGAATATAATTTTTATCAAGTTATATAAATATATAACTTGATGGGTGCCAAGAGGGCAAGACCTTTCTATTAATAATATGAATTCAATAAAAGGTCAAAGAAGTTCCTTAAAGATAAACAATCATTAACTCAAGGAACAATATATAAAGAACTCTCTCTGAAAATGAACACTCAAAACCTCACAAAAATATAAAAATCTATATGAAATTCTCGAGTGTCGGACTGAGTGTTGCCAACACTGAATGGCAACACTGAAGAGCAGATTTGCGTTTTCTGAATTGGATGATATTCAATGAAGATCCACTGCACTATTTATAGGCCTCCAAGACTTGGAGCCTACTCAAAATGATCAGATAACAAGCTTGAAGTTGTTTCCTCCATTTTAGCCTTCTCGCCTCATTTGTAGGAGACTTAGTCTTCTTTGGCTTTTCTTGCTTGTACCTCTCACCTGTAGATGCCTTGTACTCTGACTTGATCTCCCCCTGAATATCTAAATAATATCTCTTTTTGCTTGGTCATTAATTAATCATATAAACACATGTTTATATATTAATTTCCTTCTCCTTCTTCGTGAATCACGCCTGGGCAGTTTCTGATGACCTATTCAAGCTCATTTCAAGCAGACTAATAACTGATATTAAATTATTAATTTACACATTATTATTTGTGAAAAATACAGTAACTATTTCAGTGTTGCCAAATCCAAATGGCAACACTTGTGGCAACACCAGTGGCAACACTGGTTTGCAACACTTGGGACAACATTCATGGCAATACATGATCTAACATTAACAAATTCGATGAAGTTAAACCCAGTAAGTGCACTTTTGGGGTAACAGCGGGAAAATTTTTGGGTTTTTTGGTGAATAGAAGAGGGATTGAGGCTAACCCCGAGAAGATTCAAGCTTTGTTAGACATGTCGCCACCCAAAACGATCCGCGAGATCCAGCGCTTGAATGGGAGAATTATAGCTTTAGGGTGATTCATTTCCATATCAGCAGAAAGGTGTTTTCTGTTTTTTCAGATTTTAAAGGGTGGAAAGAAATTTGTGTGGAATGAGGATTGTGATGTCGCTTTTGATTGATGAAGGCTTATCTGGGGAAGCCGCCGTTGTTGTGCAGCCCGGTAGAGGGAGAAGAATTGTTTGTTTATTTGGCGGCATCAGATTATGGGGTCGCAGCCGTGTTATTAAGAGAAGATGGGAATGTTCAAAGGCCGGTGTATTACGTATCCAAGGCTTTAAGTGAAGTGGAGGCGAGATATTTCAGTGCCGAGAAGTTGGCTTACGCCCTTGTGATTGCCGCCCGAAAGTTGAGAGCCTACTTTGTATCGCAAACCATTGTGGTTTTGACTGATGCCCCATTGAGGAAGATTTTGCAGCAACCAGATACAACAGGGAGGTTGCTAAAGTGGTCCATTGAGTTGACTGAGTTTGATATAAGGTATGAATCTCGCCGAGCGATAAAGGCACAAGCTTTGGCCAAATTTAATGTGAAAACTTCATTCACCAAGTCGCACGCGGAGTTGGCCGAAGAGGGAAATAAGAAGAAGGCGACAAAAAGGGTTGTGCCCAGTTTGATTGAAGAAAAAGAGAAGCTGCCAAATTGCTGGAGTTTGCATGTAGATGGCTCGTCGACTAAGGATAGAGGTGGAGTGGGAATTACATTGGTCTCACCTGAGGAAGATTACAAGTATGAGAAGGCATATTGTGTACTTCAAACATATCCTTGAAACAATGGCCTTCTCGCTGGCAAGGTTCACACTCAGATGCAAAACAGTTTTTGGAAAGAATCTCCCATCCAGGTAAGGAGTAGTATGGAAAATGGTCACGCGAAATTCATCTACGGGGCAGGTAAAATCAGGGAATCCAAATTCTCGCAGAAGGGAGGGGCTGGAAAGTATCTCTCTCCATGAAATCAAGGATATGTTTCACCCTAAAAATCCACTTAGCATGTTCTACATCTTGGACATCCATCTTGAGGTAACGTCTTCACTTATGTCTTGGAATAACGCCTTGAAAATGTTTGTTGTATTTTCCTATTTTTCATGAACACGAAGATAAATAAAAATAATTCACTTAAATGACTAGGTGGACTTGGTCAAGCAACAATCCAACGATCTCCTCCACCAACCATGGGATAACGGCCGATTTCCATCAACAAATGGCGAGATTCTAGGCGAGATTTCAGCATGACATTCAAGATGTTGTTTTTCAGTTACATTCACGCCTATATATTGTACTTAGAATGCACCTGTAGACACGTTACACATTTTTGCTTACTTTTACTCTGCACTTGTACTCAGAAACGCTAAATACTTAATAAAATTTCTTTGATTTAGGCAGGCTTTCCAAAGGCCTCCCGAGGTTTTTCTCTTAGACGATTGTTCAAAGGGTTTCCTCGTTGCATCCTTGTGTTCATCTTGCTTTGAGAAATATATTCCATTTGTGCCCAAACCTCCTTGAGAAGACAAATTTACTTGTCAAAATTTGTCCAAAACAATTTGGCGCCGTCTGTGGGAACTTTGGTTTTTTAGATTCCAATCAAGATGAGCAATCCGACTTTGGCCATGTCAACCTCCATCATCACAACTAGGGCAGGAACCAGTGCATCAAGCTTGCCCGTAACATCCAGTCTGCCTCCACATATGGGCTCTGGTGCCATCACGTCCCAAAGCCAAGGACTCAGCCTGGGTGGATCTCCATCCATGACGTTACTTGGGATCTCGTTAGAAATTACAACCGCTATGACGAGCATGATGCAACAGCTAAAAGATCAGCTCGATGGACAGCAACAGACAAACCAGACGATCTTTACTCATCTCAACAAGTTGCGACGTGATTTTTTGACTTCAGGGCGCAGCATTCCTGTTTTTAGCACTCCTGAGATTTCTCCTTTGCAACCCAGGACTCTTTTTCCAGGTGCTGAAACGAGTGCGCAAGGTGAAAAAGGTAGCACGCCCATGTTCAGTACTATTCAAACTGAAAGCACTACCGTCACGCCAACCCGATGCCGCTGTCATCATGTTTCACTTTTGCGACTCCACCCCCAGTGGGGCAAATAGGGAGTTTTAACCTGTTCAATACTCCTTTCAATCCTATAGTTGCCACTAACCCTGTTGCAGATACCGCCCTTGCAAGAGAAGTACAGCAACTCAAGGAAATTCTCATGAAGGTTTCGGGGGTCACCTTGCCCTTCAATCAGGCGTCTCCAACCAGCCATCATGATTCACGCTTTGTTCCTGCTATAGCTGGAGTGGAGATCCCTAAGAGATTCTAAGTACCTCCCATGAAGCAATATGATGGCACGACAGATCCTGCAGAGCATATAGCCCTGTACCAAGAAAAGATAGATATCATTAGCATTCCTCCACATCTTAAAGAAGTTTGTTTATGCAGGGGTTTTGGGTCCACCCTATCTGGTCCTTCCTTGATGTGGCTGACCAATCAACCTATGAACTCCATCTCATCATACTCTAAATTAATTAACATGTTTCTTAACAAATTTTCTTGCAATCGTGTCTTTGAAAAATTAACAAGCGACCTTTACAGGATTGTGCAACAGCCTGACGAGACTTTAAAGGATTACGTGTTCAGGTTCAACAAGGAGGTCGTAAGCATTCCTCACATTGACGTGTCGACTGCTACAGAAGCTTTCAGGATGGGCCTGAAAAGGGAATCACCCTTCTACCAAGATCTTGTCATGTTCCCATCCAGGAGCCTAGAAGAAGTTAGGACGAGGTCCATTCGCTTCATCAGGCTAGAAGAAGACGAAATGATCCATGGCAAGACGACCAAGAAGACGTCAACATACGAAAATCCTGACAGAAAAGCAGAATCCTCTCACTATCGATCTAACAGGGGAAAACCCTATTCTAAAATCGACTCTCCTAAAATTAATGTTGTAGAAGATGACAACGTTGAGGATGAAACCGTTTATCCTAAGATCAGTGATTATTGTTTTTATGTTGACATTTCAGGTCTCCTACATGCGATGGACAACTTAGGGAGTAAGGCGCGATAGCCAAAGGCAGGTGACAGGGCAGCGCCTTGGAAGGACAAATCTAAGTAGTGTGCTTACCATGAAGATTTTGGCCATACTACAGAAAATTGCATTGCCTTGAGGAAGTAAATCAGCCACTTACTCTCTAAAGGCCTCCTTAAAGATTTACTCGGAAAAAGAAAAGGATGGGCTGAAACAAAGGAAGCCATCGCTGATGTTCCATCTCTACCTCCTCCTGCAACTAAGGTGATCAACTTTATTACAGGAGGGTTAGACATTTGTGGCACCACGTACTCTGCAGCCAAGCGTCATGCCAAAGATTCTAAGGAAGACAAGATGGAGTTACCGGCACGACGTCCTGATATTTATATGGGCCAGCAGATCGTCTTTGATCAAGATGATAAGGAAAATATTTTGGATCCTCATCATGACGGGTTAGTCATCACCTTGCAAATTTCCAATTGTAAGGTAAAACGTATCTTGGTCGACAACGAAAGTTCAGTAAACTTGGTCATGAAGAGCACGTTAGAAGAAATGTCAATTCCCCTAACAGAAGTTGTGAAGAATTCTTCCGTCCTAGTCGGGTTCAGTGGGGAGACTAAACAGACAATTGGAGAAATCAAATTGCCAGTCTATGTGGAAGGAGTGAATTCCATGGAGAGGTTTTGCGTGATTGATTGTCCGTCAGCTTATAATTTCATCCTGGGAAGACCATGAATCCATAGTATGAAACCCGTTCCATCCACATACCACCAGTGCCTCAAGATGCCGATGCCTTGGGGGGTAATCAAGGTAAAAGGGGACCAACAATCCACCAAGGAATGTTATAAAATGGACATGAAAGCCTTCTCTACTTCCCGTCCGGCATAGCAATTACAGAAAGGCGTCAAGGACATCTTGGAGGCTGCTGAGTATGACGTAAGGAAAGTGCCCGTGGATGCCTCTAACCTTGATACCCATGTGCTAGTTGGAGCTGACTTACCCCTTGAAATCGAAAGAGAATTGATAGACTTTCTAAAGAGTAGGAAGATGTGTTTCGCTTGGAAACATGAGGATATGAATGGGATAGATAAAAGCATCATAACTCACAAGTTGAACATCGACCCTACCATCAAGCCGGTCCATCAGGAGAGGAGGAAGTTTGCCCAAGAACGGAATCAGATCATTAAGGAAGAAGTAGAGAGACTACTCAAGTCAAAGATGATCAGGGAAGTGCAGTATCCCAGGTGGCTCGCCAACGTGGTGGTCGTTGAGAAGAAAAACGGGAAATGGCATGTATGCGTAGACTTCACGGACTTGAACAGAGCCTGTCCCAATGATCCATTACTGTTACCCCATATTGATTCTCTGGTAGATGAAACAGCTGGCCACGACGTACTGACCTTCATGGACACTTCTTCAAGTTATCAGCAAATCCAAATGGAACATTCTGATCAAGAAGATACCACCTTCATAACTCCTGAAGATATATATTGTTATATTGCCATGCCATTTGGGTTAAAAAATGCAGGGGCAACCTATCAAAGACTGGTCAATAAGATGTTCAAGGACCATCTCGGCAAAACAATGGAGGTATACATAGATGACATGGTGGTCAAGTCCAAGAATATGGAAGATCACGTGCAACACTTGGCAGAGGCCTTTGACATCTTAGAAGCCTTCAATATAAAGTTGAACCCTTCCAAATGCAACTTTGGGGTTAGAGCTGGGAAGTTCTTGGGTTACATGGTGACTAAAAGGGGAATCGAGGCCAGCCAGAGCAGATCAAAGCTATCCTCAACCTGCAGTCCCCCAGAAACGTCAAAGATGTACAAAGTTTGACAGGGCGAGTAGCGGCCTTAAATCGGTTCATTTCCAGATCTTCCGAAAAATGCAAGTTGTTTTATGACGTCTTGAGGAAGAACAAGCTGTTCCAGTGGACCGAACAACATGAAGAATCCTTCTTAAACCTCAAAAAGTACCTTACGTCTTCACCTCTCCATGCTAAGCCAGAACCCGGTGAAGCCCTATATATATATTTAGCCGTATCTGAGTGCGCCGTAAGTGTTGTCCTGGTAAAGGAAGATCAAGGCAGTCAACGTCCGGTCTACTATGTAAGTAAATCACTCCTAGATGCAGAAACTAGGTACTCCCCTCGCGAAAAGCTTATCCTCGCCTTAATCCCGCATCTACTAAATTACGTCATTACTTTGAAACGCATCCTATTATTGTGAATACTAACTATCCTATCAGGACTGTTATGAGAACTTCTGAGATGTCAGGAAGAATGGCTAAGTGGTCAGTTAAGCTCAGCACGTATGAAATTTCTTACGAACCCAGAAGCGCCATTAAGTCCCAAGCCCTTGCGAATTTTGTAGCCGATTTCAGTGCTACCTTGCAACCTGAGGTGGAGCTACAAGTCCAACACCTCGAAGGTAATAATACTCCCAGGTATTGGACATTGTTCACAGATAGAGCATCCAACTCAAAAGGCGCAGGACTAGGCATCTTATTAAAGTCGCCACAAAGAGAGTTAATCCCCCAGGCGGTTTCTAGTGAATTCCAGGCAACCATTAACGAAGTTGAATATGAAGCTTTGATCATGGATTTATCTACTGCTCTTAGTCTAGAAGTTACTCACCTTAACGTATTTATTGATTCATTGCTACTAGTCAATCATTTTAATGGATCTTATGCAGCTAAGAGCACTAGGATGACACTTTATCTCCATCATGTTAAGGCGATGGCCGTGCGTTTTGTTAGTTTTTCCTTGGAACAGGTACCACGCGAAGAAAATGTTGTAGTCGATGCCCTTACTAATTTAGGGTCAACATGTGGAGCGATGATAAATACAAACATCCCCATTATATACGTCCAATATCCAGCCATTGATCGAACAGACGAATGCGCGGCCTTAGGTCATTCGGAGGCATCTTCTCCAGGCCAGTGTGCGGTGTCAACATGGACTCAACCTATCATACGGTATTTGCAAGATTGAACCATTCCACTGGACGTTAAGAATCAAAGGTCTTTCAGGATGAAGATGTCCCGGTTCACCTTAATTAACAATAAATTGTTCTGAAGGTCTGCTACAGGTCTTTACATGAGGTGTTTAGAGCCTGTAGAAGTTGAGGAGGTCCTAAACGATCTACATGCGGGAGAATGTGGAAATCACTTAGGGGGAAAGACGCTATCTTCCAAAGCCCTTAAAACGGGATACTACTGGCCCACTATGAGACAAGATGCAATGGATTTTGCTTTAAAATGCGACGCTTGTCAACGGCATAGCAACATCTTGCATCAACCCGCTAAACCTCTTCACCCTGTACTTTCATCTTGGCCTTTCATGCAATGGGGCATAGACATAGTCGACAAGTTACCAAAAGCTCCAGGGGCAGAGTGTTCATGTTAGCCATGACGGATTACTTCTCCAAATGGATTGAAGCAGAAGCGTATGTTCAAATACGGGACATGGAGGTCATATCCTTTTTAAAGAAGAACATCTTGAGCAGATTTGGCGTTCCTTCGGAAATCATTTGTGACAATGGTTCTCAGTTTATCAGCAAAAAGACAAGGGATTTTTGTTCAAGGTGGGGAATCAAATTGATAATGTCAACCCCTGTGCATCCTCAAGCCAACGGACAAGCTGAGTCGAGCAACAAGTTGATCATTAGCAACTTGAAAAAACGTTTGGATCGGAAAAGGGGAAGATGGGCCGATGAATTACCACTTGTACTATGGGCTGACAGGACGACGTTTAAGAACGCTACAGGACAGACACCGTATTCTTTAGTATTTGGCACTGAAGCTGTACTCCCCATAGAAGCAACAATCCCAACTGCAAGATATGGATTGCTAACTCCTGAAGATAATAACTACCTCCTGGCTCAGGATCTGGATACTGTGGATGAACTCAGGAACATGGCCAAGATAAGGATGGCAGCCTACCAACAAAGAATTGTCAGGTCATACAACAAGAATGTAAGAATAAGGCACTTTCAGGTTCGAGACATGGTGCTGAGGAAAGTATTCCAAAATACCCGAGAATTGCACGCAGGAAAATTAGCTCCGAAGTGGGAAGGTCCCTACCTTGTTGATGCTGAGCAGGAAAGGGTGCATACTGGTTGTCTACCCCAGACGGCATCTGAATACCTAGAAGCTGGAATGCCCTACACCTGAAGCATTATTACATGTAAGTTAAAAGTTATTGCGGTTTCCACATCCAGGTATGAGCTTCCCTTCAAATTAGTCTCTTTCAATTTTCTTTCCTTTTTACTTAAATCAAACCTCTACTGACTTAAGCATCGGACGGGTGTTAGCTAAAGCTAACACCCAACTCTAACGTATTGTTGTTTTGCAAGATGCCATTAAATAGTAAGACAATCCAAAGCATCCGTCAGAATGGTCAATGTATACAATGATGCATCCCGTCAACATTTCTAAGTTGTAAGGTAATACCCTCTACGGCTTACAAGATTGTACATTTAAACTTTGCCTCAGTGCACGATAAGGTATTTACCTTCTATGGTTTAAAATATTATACATCTTTTCTAAGTCAATTGGTTATCATAACCTCGCCTGAGCGCACGTTTCCTCACTTGGGGATCAATGGTTACAACATTGTTACATGTTGTCTTTTCAACTTGGTTACAACATTGTTACATGTTGTCTTTTCAACTTGGTAATAACATTAACATGTTATCTCCGTCAAATGGTCGTAACATTTACATGTTACCAAAGAACAACCAAGACTCTGTAACCAACAAAGCAGTTTCAAAAGAAAAAATCCAAGAAAAAGGGTAAAAATGCCCCATCAGGTTAAGATGTTGAACCAACCAACATCTCCAAAAAAGTTAAAAGTCTTGACTCTTATGAGTCCTTACAAATCAAAAACTTGTTCCAGAGGACAAACCCTCATCAAATTGCTTTTAGGAAAAAAGAGATAAACGTCCTATACTCATTCCGTGTTGCTGTCTTGAGCATCACCAGCTTGCTCAACCTTCCTGGAGGTGACCTCACCCGTTTTCTCATCAATAATCCTTTGCAAAGCCGCATTCTCCTCATCCAAGTCCCAGTTCACATGCTCTCCTTCTTGAAATTCCTTAATCATTTGGATTCTTGTCTCAAAAACTGTCTTCGTAGTTTCATTCACCATGTCATCGCGTAGTATTCTCATCTCCCTCTCATGTCTCACGTCAACACTGGCAAGCCTAGACCTCCATTTTAAAATTTCTTCATCCTTAGCCCTGATCTCTAAATTCTTCTCATTTATTATCCTGGCAGCATCCTTCAGATCCTTCTCATATTCGGCCCTATCCATGTCTAAGGTGTCGCATTTCACCTTCCACATCCTAATTTCCTTAGTCATCAACTTAGCAATCGAAACAGCCTGTTATCAACAAAACAAGTGACAATAACTAGTATGAAAGAGTATCCCTGTACAAAAATTCAGATAACCAACTTACCTGACTCTCAAGCACCTCCTCACTCCGAGTCTGCTTCTCCACATTGGTAACTTGATCATCTCTTTTCCTCTTCAAAGTAACTTTATCATCCGCATCAGGTATGATCTCTTCTACTTTCTTCTTACCTTTATACTTAGCCACAATATCATTCATCGTAAAGCCGGATCGAGTCACTGCAAGTAACAATATATGTTAGTATGGGCTTGTCAAAGAAACCAATATGATGGTACGATGAATCGAAACTCACTTTTTGGAAAAATGTTGCGATTTGGATTTAGCCAATACGGGTGGAGATTGTATCCTTTAGGCTGATCTCACCATAATATAGGAAGAGACACCAGATATAGGAGGAATTTGAAAAGATTTGTTGATATTAGAGACATCCGAAAATGACAGTTACTGATTCCAATCATGACTCTGCACCTTCCTGTCAACCGTAACATAAGGATATTCTTGACAAAACATTGAGACTTTTCGTATTTCGGCATGAAAAAGCCTCAATATTTTGGGGGCAATTGTTTCACCCTAAAAATCCACTTAGTATGTTCTACATCTTGGACATCCATCTTGAGGTAACGTCTTAACTTACGTCTTGGACTAACGCCTTGAAAATGTTTGCTGTATTTTCCTATTTTCAGGAATACAAATATAAATAAAAATAATTCACTTAAATGGCTGCATGGACTTGGTCAAGCAACAATCCAACGATCTCCTCCACCAACCATGGGATAACGGCCGATTTCCATCAACAAATGGTGAGATTCTAGGCGAGATTTCAGCATGACATTCAATATGTTGTTTTTCAGTTACATTCACGCCTATATATTGTACTTAGAATGCACATGTAGACACGTTACACATTTTTGCTTACTTTTACTCTACACTTGTACTCAGAAACGCTAAATACTTAATAAAATTTCTTTGGTTTAGGCAGGCTTTCCAAAGGCCTCTCGAGGTTTTTCTCTTGGACGATTGTTCAAAGGGTTTCCTCGTTACATCCTTGTGTTCATCTTGCTTTGAGAACTATATTCCATTTGTGCCCAAACCTCCTTGAGAAGACAAATTTACTTGTCGAAATTTGTCCAAAACATCGGCGGCATCAGCAAGGACCTCTAGTATTCGCTCCTTGAGACGAGTGTCTCCATTCACAAGGGCTTTCTTCATTTCTATTTTGGTGATGATCTCCCTAAGATCGCCAGAATGCGTCCATCCAATGCGAGAAGTTATGAATAGGGGTTTGGATTGCCAGTTGTGAAATTTGCGAGGTAGAGGAGTGAGAATTTTAGGTTTCCTATACTTGATGGATAGGCGGTTTTTGACAGTATCATCTCGCCTGGAGATGGAAGTGTAACCCTCGAACAAATAAACAAAGAGAGAAAGGGTAGGTTCATGCCTAAGAGCCCTACAAATCACTATCTAGCTAGTTAAAATTCTAAAAGCGTTGGGGTGAAGGTCAACGATTGCGGCTTGGGCTTTATATAGGAAAGCGCAGATAAAGGGATCCAAAGGAAACCTAAGGCCAGCTTCTATTTGGGAAGGATAGGCGACAACACCATCCGTTCGTTGTCGCATGGCGGCTAGAGACATGTTGCCAGTGTATGGTTCTATATGGTAAATATGATGGTTTATTCCATACTTAATGTGTAAGGGAGTTTGGAAATTAGAGGAAGAAGTGATGGTTCAGCGACAGCGTATCCGAGACATCATGACTGGATTTGGAGTTGGTGGAAGACATGTCGCTCAGATCACTGGAGCTGGAGAGAACCTGTTTATAGAAGCGACGACCACGTAAATTGGGGTTGCGGGATAGTCGGCGTCAGAAAAATCAGAATCAAAGCGAGAACGATAAAGTCGCAAATATGTGAGCATAATTCCCAAGTATTGAAGAAGGTTTTCATGGGTATTGATTTATGTAAAAAGGGGGGACCTCTAATTTCTAAGGCATCTAAGACTGCGACATCAGCACCATGTCGCATAAGCATGGAATTAAGGTCTTCTCGCGGGATTCTTGCCCATACCCCATGTTGACCCTATAATATCCCCAAGTTTTTAAGTTTTGCCCAAATCTAATTTTCCTAACGCACGACTTAGTCCTGATCCATCAACCCTGAGATGACACGTGGCCCCTTAGGTGTCAAGTGAAGTTCCTATCGCACCAATCAGAGAATGAGTGCGAGAATCTGGAGCGACATCTGGAATTTCTTGTCTGGACCATGAATAGTCCAGGTCTCGAACTTGGGGGTTACTGATGTGATTGTGAAAAATGGATTTGGGCCTGTAACAGTAAATGAGGCCCAATATGATGAAAATGGGCCAAAAGCGTTTAGTACATCACTACAAGAAAAAAGACTTTTTGTGACTGCTAAAAGCCGTCACATATGTACGAAAAGCAGACACGAAAAGGTAACGCGACTGGGAAATCAATCGCCATGGCAGTCGCGTAAACCCTTGTCGCAATAACTTAAAGCGACGGGATAAGCAGTCGCCTTAGAGACTTATTTTTCGTGACTGCTTTTTGCCGTCACGTAAAGGGTTTTTTAATTTTATTTATTTAATAAATTAAATCACAAATGCAATCACGTTAGCTAGTATAAGGTGTCTGGGTATGCAATCTCGTTAGCTTGTGTAAGGTGACTGAAAATGCAATCACCTTTGCTTAGAGAAGGCGACTGGAAATGCAATCACCTTTGCTTAGAAAAGGCGACTGAAAATGCAATCACATTTGCTTAGAGAAGGCGACTGAAAATGCAATCACCTTATCCCGGATGAAAATGGCCAAGCATGTGATTGTTCTGCCATCACATTAGTTCTTAGATGTTTCATTACAATAATATAATTATTACTACATTATATTATGAATAAATATTAATAAATCCACAAACTTTTCCAAAACTTAATTGAAAACAAACTTTAAATCATTTAAAACTAAATATATTATCTCAAAATAACATCCACCATTACATTTAACAAACTATTCATGTCTTACTAAACTTGTTCAAGAACCATTCTAGCTACCATAATATATTCAAAAATCAATAGTCTAAGGGTATATACTTCCTCTAGAGCACAAACCAAAAGAAAGATCAAGTAACCATACTAACTATAATCCTAATGAAACATGACCTGACTTTTTGCTCCACTTCTCATTGGGCCTTCCAGGTAGCCTACCTTTTTTTACACCCTCGACAGCCTCTTCATATATTTTCAAGCCAGGATCATCGACTCCATTCACAGGATTTGCAGGCTCCAATCCATTTGCCTCACATAATTTGTTTGCATAAGTTTCCTGTAAGAAAATATGCAAAATTTCTTGTTAGCTAATAATGGCAATGATAAGACCCTTTTAAGTAGGAACAGACTCTTTATAGCAACTGTTAAATATAAAGCAGACGCTCACACATAAAACTCATTTCATTTCAACAACAATGAAATCCCAGCAAGTATACTAGGGAGCTTAAGATAAGGTTAGTGACAGAAAGTAACATATACCGTTGTGAGACTTTCTTAAAATTAAAACAATTGCAAATGATCCTATTGAAATAAAATCAACAATTAATGAAAACAGTGGTAAATGGAAAGTATTAGAGATCAATTTAGATAGAAATAAAAACAATGTGCTATATATGTAAATATAAGCAAATAAAGTTACAGAATTAAAACAATTGCAAATGATCCTATTGTGAGACTTTCTTAAAATTAGAAGGCCAACAGACAGGTGAATAGAGTACTAGACATAATGGTCTTTACTAGAGCAACATATAATTGGTTAAATATATGCTTAAAAAAAATATGTATGGCGGTTCATAGTCATCAAGTCTATTCAGAAGCTCAAGCTTGTATAGAGAGCCGCACGTTGGGACGGGGGACTATCTACGCCAGTTAACCTTTTACTATCTTTGGCCATTGTCAGTGACTGCTTTGGACCAGAGTGCAGGTTGTCAAACTTTATTCTATTTATACCAGATGTAGATACTGCAGTTCGCATGATGGGTCATAAAAGATTATCTCAGAAGTATTTCCATTGGCTGTCCCTTGAATGGTTTGTCCTTGTCATACTAATGATTAAAGCTAAAAAAGTCTTGTGCAACTATTTTAGTTATATCAGTACATTAGAGAATAATGAAGACAACATTGTCAGGTGACCTACATGAGTGAAGAGATGTACCTTTTCTTTACGATTGTCTGTGTGGGTCTGTGATCCAATCACCACAACATTGTCTGGAAGCTTTTCAAGCCTACTTTTAAATGTCGAATATGATTCTGAATTTCCAACAATTGACTTCTCAGCATCTTTCATGAACAAAATAAAAGGAGAATTTCTACTCTCACTGGTGACAACCTGATATATTAGAATACAGATAATAAGCAATTCATAAAAGTATGAGAGCAGAAAAAATAATTATTCAATAGATAAAGCATGCCTCAAACAAAGTGATGATGAGTAACTTGTCCTGATCTTCTCCACCCAATGTATCCAATCGAAGTTCATTAGCTAATTTGAAATTGAGAGAGGGAGAGTCAGAAATGCTGTGAGAAAGATCAAAATATTCAAGTTTCAAGGCATACTACATTACCATTGCAAAAGTATCCAAAACCTCCATCACATAGACCTCCAAAGTCAACCCCATCAGGAAGAAGTTTATCAAATCTTACACCAATTTTTGATAGAGGATTATCTTTAAAGGCTAAGAGAACCTTCCCTCGAGTCCCTGAGGTTGGACCCCTGGAAATCAAGTCAAGAGCCGTAACCACTTAGATTAAATAAATAGCGCACAAGACAAAGTAAAAGACGTGTGCAGATAAAGCGGAAAAAAAATTCAAATGTCATGAAGTTGTAATTCCAGTCAAATAGCATTATCTCAAATTTCAGTAATCCCGTTTATCTAAATACCATTGACCCCAAGTATTTACTGCAAAAACATTCTACAGTTACAAGAAACCAAATTGCCATGACAGTGCGGAACAAATCCATCTGTGGAAGTATCCAAAAATAGCATCAAGAACATATTGCAGTGTCAGAACTGGAGAACCACTAAGGGCAGTTCTCCTGATAATAGTGTGACATGCAGGCCCGGCCTTTTAGTAAATCGAATAAGGCGGTCGCCTTGGGCCCCCAAATTTTTTTGTCAATTTAGGCCCCAAACCTTTTGATTTCACTATATTTTTAGTAAATCGAATAAGGCGGTCGCCTTGGGCCCCCAAATTTTTTTGTCAATTTAGGCCCCAAACCTTTTGATTTCACTATATATATATATATATATATATATATATATATATATATATATATATATATATATATATATATATACTCCCTCCGTCCCAGCGAAAGAGTCGGTAAATTTGTCCGACACGCAAAATAAGAAATGTGATGTAGGAAAGAGAAAAAGTTTAAATGTTATGAGTATGAAAAATTAAATAGGAGAGAGAATGAGTGGGAGGTGATGTAAGAAAGATAATGTTGTGAGTGTAAAAGTAAAGTAGGAGAGAGAATGAGTGGAGAGAATAGTGATTTAAGGTATCCTTTTTGGGAAAGTGGCTTTTTAAATGGGACGCCCAAAAAGGAAATAAATGGCTCTTTCGCTGGGACGGAGGGAGTATATAATAAGGCCCGACTTTTATATCAAAAAGCATTTTGTTCCAGTGGTTGAGGACTGATGTGTTAAAACTCTGGAAACACTTTTGCGTTTCACTGGTTTTAGCATACCCAATTTAAACGAGGCATTTTTGGATGTCCCTGGTGGTGCAACATCAATCTCCATCTTCTGTTGCAACTCAAATCCAGGGGATAATGGACTGTCTGAAGTACCAGGGGCATCTGCTTCACCAGAAGAACACTTGGCCAGAGTAGGGGCTCCATGGCTTTGCTTGGGAACATTGCTTGACGTGACAAACAGTGCTTCACGTGACAAAAGGGAGTAAAGTAATACAGATTTCATGCTCTATAACAATTTTTTATTTTTGCAAGTACTCGAAGCTCTTCCAAATGCTTGTAGTTTTACGCCAGTTCCAGTTTGATGCTAAAGGAGAGTATATTACGCTTCAAAAGGGTAAATTTGTTCAAAGAATATGGACAAAAGTCTAACATGTGCTAATAAACAAGTTAGTGTTGGTAGGGCCTTACTAGTGAACCGATCAGATAGGGGCGGGCTATTTGACAAAGGAAGTCGTCTAAATAAGTAGGGCAAGCAAGAGAAAGATTGCTTTCATTGACCTTGGAATTGACTTTCACTCCTCCGCCCCATCAAGTGCTTAGTCAATTACTTACTTTCTGACGAAAGCAGAGGGCTATTCTATAAGCTTTGATGCCTGCTAACTCTATGCCTCGTCCTAAAGGTAGAGTAGACACCTTGAATGCGTCGGCAAAGAAAGGTATATCTCCCAGCCCATCCAGAATAATAACAGCCTAAACCTGAAAGAAAGTCGGGAAGTAGCTCAAACACAAGAAGTAGCTAATCCGTAAGCAACAAGTAGTTATAAAAGCATGCTCGTAAAAGAACGTCTTCCCATAGTGAGTTTACCAGTCTTTCACTGATGCAGATTTTCAAGATAAGTTTATGCCTTGTTAATGTTAAGATCATGTGTTGCCATGAATGTCATCCCAAGTGTTGCAAACCAGTGTTGCCACTGGTGTTGCCAAAAGTGTTGCCATTTGGAATTGGCGATACTGAGTTAGTTACTGTATTTCTCACAAATATTAATGGGTAAATTAATGTTTATATAACAGTAGTTAGTCACCTTAAAATGAGCTTGAAATCAGCAACAGAATCTGCCCAGGCGAGACTTACGAGAAGAAGAATTTTACAAATAAACATGTGTTTATTTGTTTAATTAATGACCAAGCAAAGAGATATTTTATTCAGCTATTCTGGGGGAGAAAAAGTCAGAGTACAAGACAATCAAAGCTAAGAGGTACAAGCATGAGAAGCAAGAGAAGACTAGGTCTCCTACAATGAAGGCGAGAAGGCTAAAAAGGAGGAAACAAACTCAAGGCTGTTAGCTGATCATTTGAGTAGGCTCCAAGACTTTGTGGCCTATAAATAGTGCAGTGGATCTTCATTGAAGATCATCCAATTCAGAAAACGCAAATCTGCACAAGAAAGTAGAATTCTACTCTCAAGTGTTGTCATTCAGTGTCGGCAACACTTTGTCCAACACTCGAATATTTCATATAGATTTTTATATTTTTGTGAGGTTTTTGAGTGTTTATTTTCAGAGAGAATTCGTGTATGTTGTTCCTTATATCAGGGTTCGTTTATCATTAAGGAACTTCTTCGACCTTGTATTGAATTCATATTATTAATAGAAAGGTCTTGCCTTATTGGCACCCATCAAGTTATATATTTATATAATTTGATAAAAATTATATTCTTGTGTATTGCTTTAATTCTTCCGCTGCAATTTATATTTATTTCTATTGATTTGTGTTTTTCTAGAATTGGTGAATGTGTTGTTGTTAGTGTCATCAACACTAAGGACAACACTCGTGAGTTTCATCTCACCTTGTGAGTTTCGCCTCACAAGTTCTAAGCCATAGACAATTTCAATTGGTATCAGAGCCTAGCACTTGATATACTAAGTGTTTAGATCCTTTTGTCATGGCTTATGATCCTGCAAACCCTAATCAAAAGAGATTACCGGTTTTAGACGGATCTAATTATGCTTATTGGAAGATTTGCCTACGCTCGCATATCAAATCAATTGATCTTCGGGCTTGGCGATCTATTTTAAATGGTTATTCTGTTCCAATGCTTCCTCCGGATGACAATGGTGACGTTCAAATCAAACCTGAATTCGAGTGGACGATTGAAGAGAATAATCTTGCTAGTTTCAATTAAAAGGCACTGAATGCCATCTATGAATGGGTTGACATGAAAAAAAAAAAACTCATTCAAAATAGTCCCTCTGCAAAAGATGCTTGGGATACTTTACAAAGATTTTGTGAAGGAGATGGCAGTGTCCGAGAAACAAAGCTTAGAGGTCTCACTAGTAGGTTTGAAAGATTAAGAATGGGTGAAAACGAAGACATCTCGTCTTATTTTGAAAAGTTGATTGATATTTCAAATGCTTGTCAAGTATTAGGGGAGCCTTTTACAAATAAATAACTTGTTTCAAAAGCTATTCGTACTCTTCCCGAACGTTTTAATATTAAAGTTTCAGCTATTGAAGAGACCCATAATCTTTCAACAATGGACATCAACTCCTTAATGAGTATTTTGAAAAACTTTGAGTTGAATCTCAATGAACAAACGGAGGCTTCTAAAGGCAAGAATATTGCCTTAAAAGTTGAATCTTCGGACACATGTGTGGACGATGAAGATGAAGTCTTCGAGGAGTTAGATAAAAATACTAGTGTAGCTTTACTTGCAAAGAGATATAATTCTATGGTTAGAAAATTTAACAAAGTGCAGGTGAAGGCTAAGGACCAAACGGCCAAAACCTCTAGTTTTGTGCCAAGGAGAGGTCCTCTTCCAAATCAAAAGGATACCCCACCTAGGCGTGCATCCTCGGAAAAGATCCGGTCCAACCCTAAGTACATTGAATCCATTCAATGTCATGCTTGTTCCTGTTGGGATCACTATGCCAATGAATGTGCAAACACCTTAAGAAAGGCGGGCAAAAACTTGTGGGTATCTCTTAGTGATGGAGAGGACGAAGGAACGGAGAAAGAAGAAAAGACGGAGCAAGTGGTCATGATGGCCACAGTAGAGGAGCTACCTTCGACTGAGAGTGTTATTTCAAGTGTTGTTCCAGATTTGACAACACTTGACACAACATTGGTGACTTCTTCAGTAAGTGTTGCCCCAAGTGTCGTCCAGGAAATGGCAACACTTGGCACAACACTCAGCAGGTATGATTCTTTAAATGATCTTAATTTGCATGGTTCTACTGATTTAAATTCAGATGAGTTTATAGAGGATGATCTTGATAAAGATGAGCTCATTTTTGAATTAAAAAACCTCTATAAATCTCTTCTCGTGGAATGGAAAAAGGAGAATAAGATGGTGGTTTTCTTGAAAAAGGAAAATCAGGATCTTAAGAACTCCTTGACTCGGCTAGAAGCTCAACTCAGTAGGAGAGACTTGGATCTTGATAAAATCATGGCCAAACTCAACCTAGCCGAATCCACCTTCAAAAAACTCAACACGAGTTCATCCAAACTGGATGAAATACTCAAGTTGAGTAAGCCTCTGAAAGCTGGTCTTGGGTTCCAAGAATCACTTGAAAGTATTACCTCTTCCTTGTTTGATGTTGAAACTAAAAATTGTTTTGTAAAAGAGCGTGTCAAGGAAAAGGGTAGCACTTCTAGTGATTCTTCTGATCTATCCAATGAGTGTGGATATTGTCACAAAGCTGGACATTTAAAATCAGATTGCATTTCCCTTCAAAAGAAAATGTCCAGTCTTCAAGTGTCGCCTCAAGTGTCCCCAATTTCTCAGGGCAACACTCATGGCAACACTGGTGAACAGAAATCCAGATTTCCAAAAAGAGGTTGGTTACCCAAGGAAAAACTGAAATGCTATGTTGTTTATACAACTTTAAGGACTAACATTGCAGGAACTTGGTACTTTGATAGTGGTTGTTCACGTCATATGACGGGAACAAAATCATTCCTAACGGAGTACCAACCTATCCAAGGAGGCTCAGTGACGTATGGTGGTGGAGGCAAGAGTGAAATAGTGGGTAAAGGAACACTGGATATTGTTGGTTTTCCTCCTTTGAAAAATGTCTTGCACGTAGATGGTTTACTTGCTAATTTAATTAGCATTAGCCAACTATGTGATGACAATTTGGAGGTAAAATTCAATAAGAATACCTGTGAAGTGTTTGATAACACTAACTTTTGTGTCCTGACTGGAATAAGATCAAGTGATAATTGCTATCTGGTTGGTAATAAATCAGTGTGCAATTTGACAAAACTTGATGATATTAGGTTATGGCATCAAAAGTTAGGTCATTCTCATTATAGAAATCTTGAGAAGATTATCAAACATAATGCCGTCAAAGGTGTTCCTAAACTAGACCTCAAAGACACCGTGATGTGTGGTGACTGTCAAAAGGGTAAGCAAACTCGTGTTGCTCACAGTGTTGAACAACACAATGAGCAACACTCAGGAACAACACATTGTTTTCAGCTTCTACATATGGACTTGATGGGTCCTATTGAGGTAGAAAGCTTGGGAGGTAAGAAGTATGTTTATGTGATAGTTGATGATTTTACTAGGTTTACATGGGTGTATTTCTTAAGAGAAAAATCTGAAACTTTTGATAAATTTACTCACTTAGTTTCTAAAATCAAAAACATGTTTTGTTCTCCTATTTTTCGAATAAGGTCAGATCATGGTAGAGAGTTTGAAAACATCTCCTTTGCTACATTTTGTAGTAAAAAGGGGATACACCATGAATTTTCAGCACCCAAAACACCTCAACAAAATGGTGTTGCTGAAAGGAAAAATAGGACTTTAATGGAGATGGCTCGTGTTATGCTAATTGCTAGAAACATTTCTAAAGGTTTTTGGGCCGAAGCATTAAACACAGCTTGTCACACTACGAATAGAGTTTTCTTAAGACCCGGTACAACTATGACACCCTATGAGATTTTAAATGGAAAGAAACCTACGGTTCACTATTTTCATGTGTTTGGGTGTTTGTGCTACATTTTAAATGACCGGGAATACTTAGGAAAACTTGATTCTAAGTGTGACAAAGCCATCTTTCTGGGCTACTCTCAAAACAGTCATGCGTATAGTGTCTATAATTTGAGGTTAAAAGTGATTCAAGAATCGGTAAATATTGAATTTAACGATTACTTGAGTGCTACAGGAGAATCAAATCTTAATAATATACCTCGACCTTGCTGGAAGAAGTCGAACGAGAGGGCTGGAACGAATCTGATTCACCGGTGCGGCCACAGATTCAAGTGTTGCCCGAGTGTTGCCCCTGAAATGGCAACACCCGAGGCAACACAGAAAACACGAACGATGGCTGGAAATTACGAGAGCGTGACTCGAAGAAGAAGATGGATTGGTGTACCATCAAGGCGGAGAGATCCCCCAGCACGTATTAGAAATTATCATCCCATTACTCAAGTAATTGGTGATGTTAATGAAGGGGTTAGAACAAGGAACAAGGAGCCAGTAGACTACAGAGATATGGTTAGGTATGTGTGTATGTCCTCCACATACTCCAAGGTAAAACACTCCTGTTTCGTTTCCTCTCTTGAACCAAAAAATGTGATTGAGGCTTTAAATGATAATTTCTGGATTCAAGCTATGCAAGAAGAGCTTGAACAATTTACCCGTAACGAGGTTTGGTGTTTAGTTCCACGTCCTTTAAATACTAACATTATGGAACTAAATGGATTTATAAAAACAAATCTGATGAATTGGGTAATATTGTTCGTAATAAAGCTCGTCTTGTGGCTCAAGGCTATACACAAGTGGAAGGTATCGACTTTGACGAGACCTTTGCACCTGTGGCTAGAATTGAGTCAATAAGACTTCTTCTTGGCATAGCCTGTTATCTCAAAATCACATTGCACCAAATGGATGTCAAAGCGGCTTTCTTGAATGGGTACTTAGATAAAGAGATCTATGTTGAGCAACCTAAGGGGTTTGAAGACCCATTCAACCCAGACCATGTATACAGACTTGATAAAGCCTTATATGGCTTGAAACAAGCTCCTCGTGCATGGTATGGGCGTCTAACAAGTTTCCTTCTTGAATATGGATTTGTTAGAGGAGAAGCCGATAGGACACTATTCATTCTTAGGGAAAATAAAGAGCTTGTCATAGCTCAAATCTATGTTGATGACATAGTTTATGGCTCCACATCCAAAATATGTTTACAAAATTTTGTGGAAGCTATGACATCAACATTTGAGATGAGCATGATAGGAGAACTTAACTATTTCCTAGGATTGCAGGTTAAACAATCAAATGATGGAATCTTTGTCACACAGAGCAAGTATGCTAAGAGTCTGGTGAAAAGATTTGGATTAGAAAGTGCCAAGAGCTCTAAAATACCTATGGGATCTTCTCTTAAGGTAACAAAAGATCAGGCAGGGGAGGATGTTGACCCAACCCTATATAGATCCATGATAGGTAGTCTTCTGTATCTTACTGCCAGTTGTCCTGACATTATGTTCAGCGTAGGTGTTTGTGCTAGATATCAATCTGCTCCCAAAATATCTCACCTAAATGCTGTCAAAAAGATCATCAAATATGTGTCTGGGACAAGTGAATTGGGAATCTGGTTCACCAAAGACACTAATACCAACTTAGTTGGTTTTAGTGACTCTGATTGGGCAGGGGATATAGATGACAGAAAGAGTACTAGTGGGGGTTGTTTTTTTCTGGGTAATAATTTAGTGTCATGGTACAGTCGCAAGCAAAACTGTGTTTCTCTCTCTACTGCTGAATCTGAATATGTGGCAGCAGGGAGTTGTTGTTCTCAACTAATATGGTTGAAACACATGCTTGATGACTATGGTCTTGATAGTAATATCTTGACCATGTACTGTGACAATCTGAGTGCTATAAATATCTCCAAAAACCCTGTACAACACTCACGCACTAAGCACATTGATATCCGCCATCATTTTTTAAGAGATTTAGTAGAAAAAGATTTGATTCAAATAGAGCATGTTGACACTAAACATCAACTTGCAGATATTTTAACCAAAGCCTTAGACCATGAGAGATTTTCAAGTTTGAAAAAATCTCTTGGTTTATGTTTTCTATAAATCAGTCAGTGTTGCCGTCAGTGTTGCCAACACTGTCAGCAACACTTTGTATGAGTTGTATATTATTTATATAAAAAAAAAAATTAGTTAGTTTAAATCCCAAATGAGGGGCATTTACTGACCTTTTTGTTCTAGTATGTGTTTACACTTGAGGTTAATTTTTTTTATAAAATACCCCTTTGTGCTAAAAAGTGACAAAGTCACTCATACTGTTGTTGATATTGAAAAAGGCAAAGCATGTGAAAATTCCCAAAGGGAGTATAATGTAGTTGTTTTATACTAAGTATTAGGGACATGGATCTCGCTACTACAGTGTACCCTACTTGAAAGGTATAAAACTTACTACATTTAGCTTTACATATTTATAAAAAACTCGGGGCACGGAGCTCGCTACTACGATGCTTCCTTGTAAATAAAGAATGTGTAAAGCTTGCTTAAAAATTGCCTAAAGAATTATAAGTTATATATGTTGAAAAAAAAATAAAAAATATCAAGGGGATTTTGTTTAAAAATGTTGCCTTGGGTGTCACGCAACATTGCTAGTAACATATTAGTAGATGCTACATTAATTTTTTTTATTTTCTTGTTTTTGTTTTTGTTAATTAAATTTTAAATTTCCAAAAAGTCTATTTTCTTATATTTAGAGTTTGTGAAATTTAAAAGGTTTTTAGCAAAAATTTTTATTTTGTCAAACTAAGTGTAATTTTGTAATATCTATTTTTTAAAATTCATCTCTTTGAATTTTGAAAAACTCAATTTTATGGATATTACTAAAATTATGTTTAGTTATTATTAAAAAATTAAAAATTTAAAAATTTAAAAACAAATAAAAAAAAAAGGATTTTTTTTAAATGGCGGATAACACTTGAGTATTGTTGGGTTTTTTAGAGATAAGTGGAGGTTTAATTAATTTGACCTTGTCAAATCAATTAAATCCCTTCACTATTCACTCTTAAAACCCCCTCCTAAACCCTCACTCTCTCACCGTATTCTCTCTCTAGGCGGAATCTCAAACCCTTTCTCCTGTTCCCGTCTTCTTCCTCGTTCTTCGATCAATCTCCATGGCAAGCCCCAAAAATTATTCCCAAATTTCTTCTCCCATGGAGATTTCGCCCTTAGCCCCCTCAAGTGTTGCCTCCAATGTCGCAGTTCCCATGGAAATCTCGCCTGCGACATTTTCGGCCACACCCTCAACCTCACCATCCTTAGACATTGTTGTCTATGATCCTTCTAAAATTCCAATTCCCATCAACCTTCCAGAAGCTACCCCCTCCATTGAGCTCACCTTCGCCCCTCAAAAGAAAACCAAGAAGAGGAAGGCGGTTGATGCCTCTTCGTCTTTTAGGGGTGGAGTGCGTCGTACTTCAGAGAGGATCAAAACCTTGTTCAGGTCCAAGATTCCTTCAAACACAACTGATGATCCGGTGAATGTGGAGGATTCTTCAAGCTCTTCTCTCAACATTTCGTCCGAGGAAGGTTCGGACCCAGCTTTTAAAGAGACAAAGGAGCCCTCATCATCTTCTGATGAGGATGAAGAAGCCTGGATGGAAGATGAAGAAACCCTTGCTGAAGCCCAGTCAAAAATCAAGAAGAAACAGAAAATTTCTGGTGGTGTCGCCCCAAGTGTTGCCGATGAAATGGCAACACCTGAAGCAACACCTGCTGCCAAGACCAAAGCACAATCAAGTTCTCCTTCCTATTCTCCTATTTCTTGGCCTGAGGTACACTCTCCTAATCCCTCTCAAGATACAAAATCAGATTATGAGTCCTTTGGGTTTTATGAACGTCCTTTTCTTTCGGATGAATTTTATGGTGAAACAAACTTAGATAGGTTTGTTCAAGATTCTGATAAGAAAATTCTGAATGAAAAGAATATGTATGTGACTCAATTCAAGGAGTTAGGTGTGTATCAATTCTTGGAAGATAGGATGTTTTTGCCTACGGTGACTAAAGTGTCATCGTACATTGAAAGTGTGGTTAGGAATTTTTATGCTCATCTTAGGGATAATATTGATGATAGGAATACCCCTCATTATGGAAAGATCTTTGTTAGGGGCATTATCTATGATTTTAATCCGTTAATCATCAGTAGAGCCTTCGGCCTCCCAAATGTCGAAGATGAGAGTTTGGAGTATGATCCTAATTCCTTGGCCACCTTTTTAACTGGAGGGAGAATTACCATTTGGTCTGATCATTTTAAGTCTACCTATCTCACTTCTTTGTTTAGCGTGCTCCACAAGATATGTATAACGAATTGGCTTCCCACGGCAAATGAGAATACCGTAACTTTTGAGCAAGCCAATTTGTTGTATAAACTAGGAAAGAAACAGAGAGTGAACTTTGGGAGACTTGTATTCAATCACCTTGCTGCATGGGCTAAGAAGAAAAAGACCTCCTCCTTCATTTTTCCTTCCCTTATTTTCCAAGTCCTAATGTACCAAAACCTTAAACCTTGGAATGGTGATAGTATCTCTGAAAAGCCTGTCTACTACAGAATTACCAAGCATTTTACTGAAGGTGATAGGCACAGGGATTTAACTTGGGTTTTGATTACAAATGCTCCTCCAATTGCTGCCCCTGCTACCAGTGTCGCCCCATGTGTCGCCCCTGAAACTGGCAACACTTCTGGCAACACTGCTCCTATTATGGTTGATGCTGCTATGATTCTGAATTTTTTCAATGGTCAAGTGAAGCACATTGACTCAGTTATTCAGGGGTGGTTAGATATGCGTACTGACATGATGAAAATGGTGGAAATGATTTCTTCCAAAATAGGGGGAGATAGGCCACCAAGGCGTGATGATGGAGATGGAGCTGGAAATGGTGCTGGGCCTAGTGGGACAGCAGAGGGAGGTGAAGGAGCTGGAAATGCAGGTTAAAGGTGGTTGGTTCGAATGGTGGTTGATTTTGGTGGTTTGGAACAAAAACAATTTTATTTGTTTTATTTTGGTTTGTAATGTTTAAACAATTTTTATTTCTGTTTTTTTCTTCTTTGTTTCAGCTGGAATTTTCTTCAAAACATGATGGATGGTTTTTGTTTAATGGTTGTTTAGTTGTTTAGAATTTTAGTTATTAAAATTCGTATTATGGGGGAGATTTTTTTTTGTGAGTTTTTGATATTTCATTTACCTAAAGGTTGATGTAGACATTCGTATGAGTGTGATACTTGGATTGAAAAATATTTTCAAAACATTGCCTGAAGGTTTATGTTGCCGCTATTAAAATCTCATGGCATTTTTTGGTTTTTAGTTAAGGTTGACTAACTGTTTTTGAAAAGATCATCACATTGGTATTTTGTGAAGAAATCAGTAACTATGAGGGAGATTGTTAATGTTAAGATCATGTGTTGCCATGAATGTCATCCCAAGTGTTGCAAACCAGTGTTGCCACTGGTGTTGCCAAAAGTGTTGCCATTTGGAATTGGCGACACTGAGTTAGTTACTGTATTTCTCACAAATATTAATGGGTAAATTAATGTTTATATAACAGTAGTTAGTCACCTTAAAATGAGCTTGAAATCAGCAACAGAATCTGCCCAGGCGAGACTTACAAGAAGAAGAATTTTACAAATAAACATGTGTTTATTTGTTTAATTTATGACCAAGCAAAGAGATATTTTATTCAGCTATTCTGGGGGAGAACAAGTCAGAGTACAAGACAATCAAAGCTAAGAGGTACAAGCATGAGAAGCAAGAGAAGACTAGGTCTCCTACAATGAAGGCGAGAAGGCTAAAAAGGAGGAAACAAACTCAAGGCTATTAGCTGATCATTTGAGTAGGCTCCAAGACTTTGTGGCCTATAAATAGTGCAGTGGATCTTCATTGAAGATCATCCAATTCAGAAAACGCAAATCTGCACAAGAAAGTAGAATTCTGCTCTCAAGTGTTGCCATTCAGTGTCGGCAACACTTTGTCCAACACTCGAATATTTCATATAGATTTTTATATTTTTGTGAGGTTTTTGAGTGTTTATTTTCAGAGAGAATTCGTGTATGTTGTTCCTTATATCAGGGTTCGTTTATCATTAAGGAACTTCTTCGACCTTGTATTGAATTCATATTATTAATAGAAAGGTCTTGCCTTATTGGCACCCATCAAGTTATATATTTATATAACTTGATAAAAATTATATTCTTGTGTATTGCTTTAATTCTTCCGCTGCAATTTATATTTATTTCTATTGATTTGTGTTTTTCTAGAATTGGTGAATGCGTTGTTGTTAGTGTCATCAACACTAGGGACAACACTCGTGAGTTTCATCTCACCTTGTGAGTTTCGCCTCACAAGTTCTTAGCCATAGACAATTTCATGCCTGTAACCTAATCCAAATATATATATATATACTCTTTCATGTGACAATATAAATAAACAACTAGAATATGACCATTTTATCCCTCCCGTGGATTGCAGCGACATATTTCTTGTGCATCAGATCCATCTGAAACCAAGCTATGCTCAACAATGTTTCAAATTTTAAAAACAGTTGCTATCTTGTAACATAGGAACTGTTCTTGGCAACTATTCATAATCTAAAGAAAACCCTAGAAAGAAATAAAACCATGAAAATTAGGGGAAGAACACCAGGAATTAAACCCTAATTTTGGGTTAAAAATAAACCCCAAATCGAGAATTTAGCTAATCAACAAAAATACACCTACAAATTATACCAAAACAGTCGAAATTAGACTTTTCAATATCAAATCAAACGCAATACCAATTTCGGATCAAAATGGTCAAATCCATGTTAAAAACTCAAAATATGAGGGGAATTATACCTAGAACTGGCTCGGTTTCGAATCGGAGAGAGAGACGACCGTAGCGGAGAGACGACCGGAGCGGAGAGAGGTGGAGCGGAGAGACGACCGGAGCCGAGAGAGGCGGAGCGGATAGAGAGATGGAGAGAGCGGATAGAGAGAGGGAGAGAGGCGCCGTTCTTCTTCTTCTTCTTCTTTATTTCTTTTTTTTTTTTTATGATTTATGCAATTCTTCTTTATTTCTTTATTTATGGATGAGAATTGTTATTCACCCCCGCAAGTTTACTCAATACCCCCGCATTATTATTATCAAAAAAATGCCATTAATTGAAATGACTTTATTACCCCACCCTTCTTCCCTAACCATTGAACTGAGTTGCTAATTCCCAAAATAAGCTCCCTTCTTCTCCATGATTTCCGGCCATTCCCCATCCTCCTCCATAATTTCCGATCATCTCCTCTTCTTTCCCAAAATTAGCTCCCTTCTTCTCTATCCCCTTCAGCCAAATTCTAGGGTTCAACAATCACCAAAAATCAAGAAAATCATTGGGTCTTTAGCTTTCCAGAACAACATTCACAGCTACTAATGGCCCACCATAATCAGCAGTGATCGGAACTGGAGTAGAATCTTGTACTGCTTTCCAAATCCCCGCAACTCCACCTTGTTGCTCCGAACCAAGCACCAAAATATATTTTTCAAAAGTCCCAAAATTGAATTTCTAGGGCTTCGAATTTTGTCACCAATGGCGATTTTGA